>OX451219.1:108635442-108886647 GCA_949628195.1 Phasia obesa
AAGATACAGCAAAAATAAGATTTTCATAAAAAACAGATTTTTTATTTTGATTGATTTTAAAGGATTTTTTAAAATATCTGTATGATAAAGTTGAGTGTAGGCAACTCCAAATTTTTTGTGTGTTATTTTTATATTTTTAGTGATTTTTCATAGTGTTAGTTTACACGCAGCCTATAAATATATTAAAAAAAAGCTACAAAAATCGTCTTTTCCTCCTTACTAAAATTTCAATTTAAAACATCAAACCTCTCTAAATATACATACGAGGTCTGTTCAAAAGAAAAGGACAAAGGGTTATGTACATTCGATTATCGATTTTTTTGTTATGTTAGTACACATGTGTTAGTCATATCATTATCAGCCGCAAAAATTCAAACTTATCCTTTTTTATGAACAACCTTGTACCCACTTAAGCTTTGTTTTTATTCTCTACTTACCTTTTAAGCAAAATTTTGTTAAACTGACAAGCAATTTGAATAATAATAAAAAGAGTAAGTCGCAAAAAAGTAATAAATTTTTGATTTTTGAATGAATTTTTTATTTACTTTATTAATAAAAAATCAAGTTTTACATAAAATGTTTTGGTGGTGGTTTTTTTTTATTGATAAAAACGAACAAAGAATTATAAATTTATTTTGAAATCTTTTTGGTTGATCTAATATGACTTTTTAAGTTTTAATTACAAAAGTGGTGTCAGTAATAGCAAACCTAGAAATTTTTCTTTTGTTTTCAATATCTATATTAAGATCGCTTGTATAAAAAAATAATTATTAAAATACATCGTTTTAGTGAAACAGATTGTTTTAGTAAATTGCATTTACAACCCCAGACTGACAGACAGACTAGCACACTAACTACTCGCCCACAGGGGCATCCTAGGCATTCTTTGGCTGTAAATTGTAGCAAGCCAAAATAACCCTCAAATACTGTGAAGACTTCAATAACGTTTAAGTATTTGGTAGATAAATTTTACGTCTCGCAGTTATGTATATAGAAAATTTAAATAAGTTTAATTTAGTTTTAAGCCAGACGTATCAAATTCTTTAATTGGCAGTAAATTGAATGTTTTTGACATTTTTGAAGTGAAAACTTCTTTAGGCACGTTGAGCACTTTTTGGTTGAAGAAAAAATACTCATTTCAAAAACCGTCATCACCAAAATCCGCCGTCACCAAAATCCGCCGTCACCAAAAACCGTCGTCACCAAAAACCGTCGTCACCACTATCGATTATTATTGAAGTGAAAACTTCTGTAGATACGTTGAGCACTTTTTGGTTGAAGAAAAAATATTGAACTCCAAAACCTTCGTCACCTCAAAAACCGTCGTCACTATTATGCACGATTTGGTTAAAGAAAAATTATTGAACTCGCATCATCGTCACCATGGTCAACATAACGTTGGTTTTTATAGATAGGTCTGCTGGTTTCTATAGATAGATAGACTAAGTGACTGTGTGATTGATTGTCTGATTGACTAACGGTCTGACTGTTTGACGGTCGGACCATTTGACGGTCTGACTGTTTAACGGTCTGTCTGTTTGACAAACTGACGGTCTGACTCTCTGTTAGACGGTCTGATTGTCCGACGATTTGAGCCTGACTGTTTGACGGTCTTACTCACCATCTGACGGTCTACTGTCTGACAATCTGACGGTCTGACAAACTGACGGTCTGATGGTCTGACAGCCTGACTATTTGACTATCTGAATATTTGACGGTCTGACTATCTGACGGTCTGACTATTTGACGGTCTGATCGTCTGACTGATTGTTTGGCTGACTGACTGTCTAAAGGACTATGTGAAGATCTGACGAACTGTCTGATGGTCTTACTGACTGTCTGCTGGTTTGTCTGACTGACTGTGTGACTATCAGATGGTCCGTCTGACTGTATGTCTGACTGTCCATCGGTGTTCCTGTCATTCAGTTTGTCTTTAAGCAAACAAATGAAAGCTGTAATTTCATTCATTCTATTGGCTCAATAATAATTTTAACACAGAACCGTTAACATGTGATTTAATGTGAATTAAAAAACAAATGAACTAATGCAGATCTCGTTCGTTATTGAACTCAACAACAGTAACCGTCGGCACCATTATCACAACCGTAACCGCGTCACCTAAAATTGGTTTCTATACAGAGGTCTGCTCATTTTGGTTTCAGAAAAATGATTAAACTTACATCATCGTCACCTAATATTGGTTTCTATAGAAAGGTGTACACGTTATGAGTGAAGAAAACTGATTGAACTGACATTATCGTCACCATAAAACGTTTGTAATAAGCGGATATTTAAATAATTCTTGCAAAAAAAAAACCGACTTTAAAACAGACAAACTTAAAAGCATGTTGCTTTAAGACGGTAACTATTGCGACACCCTGTAATTTCCGAATTCAAATTTTATACTAGTTATAGCGGTCGTAGCAATACAGGTTCGTTGTAAATTTCAACCTTCTGTCTGTAACGGTTTAAAAGTTTGGTCATATACATCAAATTACATAAACTATTGCGACACCCTGTAATTTATAATTTTAAATAATTATACTTATTATAACATATATAGTAATGGACATTCTGTCTAATTGTTAAGTGTTTATCAATAACTGTTTAAAAGATAGGGTCATATATATCAAATGACGTCACCTATTGGGACACCCTTTAAATTCAAATTTTAATATAAATACTTTTTAAAAAACACTTTGTAATACAGATTCTTTTTAAATTTTAACTTTGTGTCCATATATATCAAATTACATCAACTATTGGGACACCCTATAATTTCCAATTTTAAATATTTATACTTGTCGTTATTCGAGACATAGTAGTGAACATTTTGTCTATTTTTCAAGTGTTTGTCTATAACGGTTCCAAAGATGAGGACGTAATGGTCAAATAACATCAATAATGGGGACACCCTTTAATTTATAGATCCAAGTTTTATACTTGTTTTAATAGCGGACTAAGGTTCTTTGTAAATTTCAACTGTCTATCTATAACAGTTGAAAAGTTTGGCCATATATATTACTTTTACATTAACTATTGGGACACCCTTTAATTTCCAATTTTAAATATTTATACTTGTTGTTATACCAGACATAGTAGTGAATATTCTGTCTACTTTTCAAGTGTTTGTCTATAACGGTTCCAAAGATGAGGACATAATGGTCAAATAACATCAATAATGGGGACACCCTTTAATTTATAGATCCAAGTTTTATACTTGTTTTAATAGCGGACTAAGCAATATAGGTTCTTTGTAAATTTCAACTGTCTATCTATAACAGTTGAAAAGTTTGGCCATATATATTACTTTTACATTAACTATTGGGACACCCTTTAATTTCCAAATTCATATTTTACACTTGTTATTTTAGCGGACTTAGCAATACAAGTACTTTGTAAATTTCAACTGTCTGTCTATAAAGGTTCAAAAGTTTGGCCATATATATATCAAAATAAACCAACTAATGGGACACCCTTTAATTTCTAATTTTAAATATTTATACTTATTATAACAGACATAGTAACGAACATTCTGTGCAACTTTCAAGTGTTTGTCTATAACGGTTCAAAAGATAGGAGAATAAAGGTGAAATTAAGTCACCTATGGGGTCACCCTTTAATTTTTAATTTTATTTTTTAATTACTTTTTGTTGTTGGGAGCTACTGTGATACGCACTTTTTTTTAATTTTATATTGGTGACCTATAATGTTCATAATACACGTAAAAAACATGTATGTTGTATGGGGACACCCTTTAATTTTTAAAATTTTGAACTTCTTTTAAAATGGGACCAATCTGTAGCCATAACCTTTCTAATAGTGCAAAATTTTTAAAATCGGTTCAGAAATGACTGAGTTCTGCGGGCACAAACATAAAAAAAAAAAAGCAACATTCAGACGAATTGATAACCTCCTTCTTTTTTTGAAGTCGGTTAAAAAAGAAGCAAAGCTTGTAAAGCTGAAAGCTGTAGTAAAAATTTCAACTGTAATAATAAAAAGATTATTAATTATTATTAAGATTTGAATTTAATTATTCTGTTGCTTTGTATTTCATAAAAAATCGTAGGAAAAATTAATCGAAAGTTACTTAGTTTTCACTTCTATTGGCAGTCCAAACGACTGCCCTCCACTTTTTTTTTTTTTTTTTTTTTTTGTAGGGGTATACCTAAGTAGATTACTACTTTTTTAGGTCCCTTTTTGACCCCCTCCTTATTGGATTCTAGTGTCCGACTGGTAACTTACGACTACCTTACTTCCATTGAGTATCGACATTCTTTGCCATCAGAGAATCTGTGGTAATTGCTAACATTAGCCTAAACCCTAAGTGCTCCATAGCATCTACATTACATATTTATCTGCCCGTGTGGTCAAACGTATTTGATATTAGCCAGTCTGCTGGACATCCACACAAAATGTGTTCTAATGTCTTATACTTTTTCCAGGCTCAGTCTGCAAGTAACGTGTTACCTCGACTTTGGCAAGATTATACTTGAGGTTTTCATGACCTGTCTTTAACGCAGTAGTTGTATCATCCAGAAAATATATAAGTGCCTTCTTAGTCTTCCTGCCAACTAGCAGTGAAAAATTGCAGAATTTTTGATATGAATCGAACCCACAACCTCGGGCTGATAGATTAGTCCACTACCTACTAGCCCATCGAGGCACTAGTTTTTTTATGTTAATAGTAGTATGGTCTCTTATAGCTCTACTTGTGGCTACATTTATCTTAAGGCCAGCTGTAGCTTTTTGTTTTGCTTACATGCCAATATGGGTGTGGCTTATCGCCTCCTTAGTTTAGGTCTTCAATTAAAAGCATGAAAGGTGTCTTTGTTATAAATCAAAACAATCTCTAAGAAACCCATAATGGATTTAATTAGATAAACTAAGACCGCTGACGATTTTTTTTAGATTTTTAAAATTCAAATAAAAAAAAAAAACATAATCAGATAAAGTAATTCTGAACGTATACTTCAAACTAGTACTAGAATGTGTTTTTAACCTTAACAGATGTGTCTCGGTTAATAAGGTAACATTGATGTGGTTTAATAGACACATAGACACACAGCTGGAAATGGCAGACCAATTAAGAGGGATCTGCTATGAATTTCTGTGGACCAGAACCCAGAGTAGCGCTGTGTAATGGCCTCCTAAGGCTCTACAATGGAGGGACTCATGAAAAGATGGAGGCAGACCAGTACGTGCTCTGATGCTCAAAGAGCCCATGAACAGGTAGACCAGTAAGGTGCTCTCTAAAACGTGGCTCGATAATAATGTCCTCACATCGAAACCGTGCCAAACGGACAGTCAGTGATGACGGTTTTCATCGGAATGTATGACAACAGTGCTCAGATATAATAGTAACACTTCGAGCTGAATAACTGCATTGGTGACGGACAATTTAAATATCAACGTCACAACGGGACTAAAAGGACTCAAGTGAGTCGGGTTTTCTCTACACAGAGCGACCCGTTCAACCTAGCCAAGATGAAAATCGAAAAAGATGATACTTGCAGACTGTGCCTGGAGGAGGCTAAGACGGTAGCGCATATTGTGTGTGAATGTCCAGCACTGGCTAGCGTAAGACTTAGGACCATTGGTAGAAGCTTGTTAAGTGTGGATGCCAGGATTAAAAGCTGGTTGTAGCACGTGACTCTATGAGGGTAAAGTGGCCGTAATTACATTTCGATTGTCTATAATCATAGAAAACAGAAGGGGGTAGAAAAGGGACCCGTAAAGGACCCTACATTAAAATAATTCTGAAACCACTCTCGTAATTGATATATTTAATCTTAGTTTATTTTTAAAATAATAGTTTTCTGTTTTGTTGTATAATGAGTACTTTGAGTACTTAGGGTTTCCCTTAGAATAAAATCTTAAAAAAAAAATATTGAAGTAATATTTTCATTTAAATAATAAAATTTGTGTTTTTATAATTACAATTGTGTCTTAACATATATTTTAATATATGTATGTGTATTTGAAGTAGATTTTTATTATTTAAGGGTCATACTTTTAGTCTAAAAAAATCAATGTCCTTATTGAGTCATATTGAATAATAAAAAATAAAAAAATACCAAACCAGCAATTACGTGATAAATTTACGTCGTTACTAATTTTGTTCTTTTAAGTTTCTTTTAATTTTTTATTTTGTTGTGGTTGCTCCACTTATAGTTGACTGTGGTTGTAGTGAATGTTGATGGGCAGCAACATTAAACCCAATCTGTGCGAGTAATACTGGAACGTTGTATAGAACAGCGACTGCGTTGCTAGGGACGTACACAGATAAAATATTCTTCGGTGCTGAAAACACACAAATAAAATAAAGAAGCACACAGGAAGAGAAGAGAAAGGAAATAAAACACAAAACAGTGTATATTTTTAATGTTTGGTAAGAGAATTTTATTTACATATAATTTTATACCTGACAATATGGTTTTAAATCATTAGGTACAATAACAAAAAGTGAGCAACAACAACACGAGCTTAAGAACTAGAAGAGATTATTTTGTTGTTTCTAGTGTACAAAACGAATAGACTTTACAAAAATGATAAACTATTAAAATTTTATTATAAATAATTTAGTTATAAATGAATAAAAAAAACTTTATTCTCTTTTAATTACTAATACAAGTACAAGTATTTGGTTTAAAATTTAATAAAGCGATCTTTTCAAAATCTAAATTCTCATCTGAGTTGAACTACTGAAAAGCTGCTGAGGAATTATATATATATTTTTTTTTTTTTTTTTGTTATAAAATTTGCCAAGTAACTTCAGTCTACTGCTGAAAGTGAGTCTAACAAATTTAGTCGTTTTTGTTTTCTTTAAATTGAAACCAATTTCAATTTAGTTTTAAAACATTCGGCTCATACAAGAACTTAAATAGTGCACAGTGGGGAATTTTCAAAAATAAATAGTAATAAATTTGGAATTTCTAAATTGTTAATTGAATTTGTCAATAACTTTGCTAATCGTTAGAGAAGGAATCAAGCTTTATTAGCCGTATTTCGGTGTTATTGTAGTTTAAACACGAACGGAGCAACAATGGATAAATTTCAACCAAATCGGAAAATCTGAGGCTTATCTTAAATATTATCTGATAAAACTATGTTTGATATTTAGTATTATAAAGGGTGGTTAAATTTTAAAGGGCCGATGTTGATATTGAAATAGAAAACACAAATTAATTAGGAAATTCTTGTCATTTCGTTTTATTTTAATAATATTGCTATGGTGCAATTATGTATGGAACAAAATATCGACCATATGGTCGCCATGACCTCGGTGGCACACTTCCATCCGATGCTCCAAATTTTCGATGACGCTGAGGCATAATTGAGGATCTATGCCGTTAATGTGCCTAAGTATCTCATCCTCTTAAATTGTTGCTGGCTTATCCACGTACACCTTTTTTCTCAAATAACCCCAAAGAAAGAAGTCCAAAGGTGTCAAATCACATGATCTTGGCGGCCAATTGACATCGCCACCACGTGAGATAACACGGCCATTGAATTTGTCGTGCAAAAGAACCATTGTTTCGTTAGCTGTGTGGCAAGTGGCACCGTTCTATTGAAACCACATATCGTCCACATCCATATCTTTTAATTCGGGCCATAAAAAGTTCGTTATCATCTCACGATAGCGACCACCATTCACAGTAACTGCCTGACCGGCCTCATTTTGGAAAAAATACGGGCCATTGTTTTGCGTGTTGTGTGTCATGTGGCATCGTGTCGTGTTGAAACCACATGCCAGCCAAATCCAGCTCTTCCATTTTGGGCAAAAAAAAAGGAAACATTGCTTGCTATTCACAGTAACGTACCTGCCTTCGACGTCTTTGAAAAAGTTCGGTCCAACGGTCCATAATTTACACCAAACAGTTAACGGGATAGATTTGCAGTTCTTGCAAGGCTGCTCTTCACACCAAATACGGCAATTTTGCTTGTTCATGTCTCCATTCAACCAGAAATGAGGTTCGTCGCTGGACACAATTTTCCGATAAAAAAATGGATCTTTATCCAACTCTGTCAGCACCCATTCATCAAAAGTTACCCATTGTGTTAGTTCGTGTAACTTCAATTCTTGTACCAGCTGTATTTAAAAAGGTTTAACACCCAAATCCCTCCGTAGTGGAGTAACAGAGGCCAAATTGCTGTAAACCACTCCGAATCAATAATCCACGGTCATCAATAACACCGGCGGATAAAGCTGCGATATTTTTCTCTATGCGCACTCTACATATCCGTGTTGATGGTTTAATGTCCAATAATAATTTAATGCCAAATTTAGTTCCAATATTAAGAATAGCCGCCTCAAAAGGTCCTCCAAAGTGACCATAAAATGGGAAAAATTCACGATGCACTTTCTTAACCCAGCATGAGTTTTAAAAATAAAATTCAATTCAATATACAGTCGTAATAAATGCTTTGGTTCTTTCAGCTTTCAGAACATACAGTTACCCTAGGGTTATTGTGAAATGCACAATACACAAACTTAGGACAATACTTGAGAGGATTACTTAAAAAAGTGGTTGTGAAAAATTAGTAGAGTCATTATGGCTCTGTAATGATCTTGTAAGATTACATAGGTATAATTATGAGTTATCCTCTTATGGCCTAACCTAACATATCATCTGCATTCTTTAATTCTGAAAAAAAATTTAAATAGACCTGAAAAAGAATTTTGTTTTGCAAAAAAGTTTCTTCATTATTTTCATATTTAAAAAAAAAAAACACTTTGTTAAACATTCATTCTTTTTTTCTTTACATATCGCAAAGAGAAATCTATTAACGATGTGTTTAGTTCCAAATATTTAGCCTCCAATCGATCTATCAGCCTGTAGGTTGCTGGTTCGATATCTGCCAAAGACTCTGGGTGTTTTCGGCAGACAAGCAAACAGCTTACCTCTTCGAAGCTAGAGTGCCCTTGTACTTAAGATCCTATAAAAATTGTAAAATTAATTACAGATTTTCAAAATTCCAGCGTTTGCGATCTATAACGTAGACAGCTCTTTGATTCCTTGCAAAAAGTTAACCCAGCCTGTCCATTAATGTGAACGCACTCATAAGATTTTCTGTCTCTTCTCCGTTTTTTCCTATATCCTCTAACCTCAGCCTAACTCCTCTAAAGATGTTCCAAGTTTCCAAGACAAATCCAGTTAGCAGTTTATTACAATTTAGATATTTTGTGAAAGTCCCCACTGCGATAGTAGCTTAGCCTACTTTTAATTTATCAAGGCGTATGAGCAACATAGAATTTACAAATCACTCATACGTCCTCTAATTTTTAGATTAAATGCAAATCTTATATTCATCAGAAGCCATATTTATTCTGGAATTCTCGCAGCTAATGCTTAATCTTGAAAAATGACATGCATTTTACATATCGTATTACAAAGAAATGTTGATAATAATTTTAAAATTATAATCAAACTTCATTTTGAAAAATTTGCAGAAAATTAAAAAATTTTTCATTTTAAGATGAAACCGACAATTTTGGCATATTTGTATATATTTTTAACAGTTAAGGCCTTATTTTATTTAAAATAATAGTAGATATAAAAATCACTTTCATTGAAAATGTACAGTAGTTATAGGACTTGTTGAAGTTAATCTAAAAAAAATATAGAAAAAGAAAAAATTGAAATTAAAACAATTTTGATTTGAACTTAAATTAAAATTTTTTTAAATAAAAGCATCCAATGCTAGTCATACAAGTACTTCATACGAAACGGGCATTTTTAAATTGGTTATATTGTGTTTGACATATTGACTGTATATACTGACTTTCTGATCCAAATCAATATGATTTATATGATACCGAAAATTATTACATTCCAACTTTAATTCGATTTAAATTGATTTTTTACCGAATAAACTTTCTTTTCATTTTTGTTATTTTATTGATTTTTTTTTTGATTATTTGAATATAAGCTTTTTATAAAAAATATTTTAAGACGACACTATTAATTAGTGTCGGTAATTTGCTATACAAATAAGAAAAAATTAGAAAATTTTTCATTTATAATTCTTGCAAAAAAATCGACTACAAAACAAATATATGTGCATCAATTCTAAACTAAAAATATAAAAGGAAGTAATCTGTAAGAACTAGTACCGAAATCAAATACTTTTATACTTGTTGCTCTAATAACGGACATAGTTTTATACGTTCCGTATATTCAAATGTCTATCCATAACGGTTCAGCAGATAAAGCCATATACGACAAATTACATCAGATATGAGGACACCCTTTATTTTTTTTACACTTATTATTACTGACACAATAATAAAAAGTAACGGTTCCAAAGATATGGCCAAATAGGTTAAACAATATCACCTAGGGGACACCCTTTAATGTACAATTTTAAATTAAACACTTATTTTAAAGGACATATTCTTTGTAAATTTCAAATTTCTGTTTAAAATGGTTGAAAAGTTTAGCCATATGCATCAATTTACATCAACTATTGAGACACCCTTTAAAATTTTAAATATTTATAAATGTTATTATACGGGAAATAGTAGTGGAGATTCTGTCTAATTTTCAAGTGTTTGTCTATAACGGTTCAAAAGATAGGGCTAGATAGGTAAAATTACATCAATTATGGGGACACCCTTTAGTTTCCAAATTTAAATTATATACTTGATGTTATAACGGACTTAGAATTACAGGTTCTTTGTAAATTTCAACCGTCTCTCTGTTACGGTTCAAAAGTTTTGCAATATACATTAAATTACATCAACTATTGGGACACCCTTTAACTTCTAATTATAAATATTTAATTTCTGATTATAAATATTGGATATTCTGTCGAATTTTCAAGTCATTGTTTACAATGGTTCAAATGGTTCATATATTTAAATTGACGTCACATATGGGGACACCCTTTAAGTTTATTTTTTTTTTTATTATTAATTTCTGTTATTGGCAGCTATAGTGATATGCAGTTTTTTTAAATTTTAAAAGGGTGCCCTTTTTAGTTCATAATACACGTAAAAAACACGTATGTTGTATGGGGACACCCTTTAATTTTTAAAATTCTGAACTTCTTTTAAAATGGGACCAATCTGTAAGCATTTCCTTTCTAATGAAGAAAACATTTTTAAAATCGGTTCAGAAATGACTGAGTTCTGCGGGCAGAAACATAAAAAAAGCAACATTCAGACGAATGGATAACCTCCTTCTTTTTTTGAAGTCGGTTAAAAAAGTCAATTAAATTAAAATGCTTTTAACATTATAATAAATTTTTATATTGAGAGATATAGAAAAATTATAGTCCTTAACTGAGCTTGGTTGGTTAAATAGATAGTAATGTTTATTTACAACATCCCAACACTTCCCAAAGTAGATAGATGCGAAGAATGCTAAAGAAGGGCAAAGTGATCCAAAAAATACATTATGTTCTGGTTCTAGTGTCTCAAATGATTTTTTCCCTTTTTTCCCATAAAAAATTCATCACCTAAATCGTAAAAAGTATCTTCAATTCTATTAATAGTTAGAGAGCTATTTTATACATTTATTCTTGAATACACTGAAATTTATAGTCAAGCTTAAGTTCGTTTTTGTTCTCTCCAAGAAAGAATTAATTAAATTACAAATTAGGTGATAATATTAAAGAAAAATTGGGAAAATTCAATGTTTAGATACCAGCAGGAGCGGAATGCACATTTTCTAGATTGTGCATTATCTATAAATTAGCTATCTAGGGTGCGCTTCGTAGCACCGATCCACAAAAAATTCAATAACCACTTGCAAGAAGCGTATGACCAATCTTTAACTCAAAAACGCCCGCTATTCTCACGACAAAACTGTTTCAGTTTATATGCAAGGTACAGAAGCCCCACTGTTCCCATCCAATCTGGTTTTTTGCTAGATTGTGTGTGGAAGGTACCACTTCGACTATCCTTATCAAGTCTGTATTTTGCTATATTATGCACAATAGTCTGAGAGTTATTTGTGCAATTTGCAAGACTCTATATATTGCAGTTCTTCAATACGATAAAACGATAATAATTTTTCACTTAGTATGTAAGGTGCCTCGCCCACTGTGCCAACCCAGACTGTGTTTCTCTACACAATGTATCTTAATATTGGGTTAACTGATGCAAAATTCCAAGTTACTACCTATTGCAGTTCTATATATACAGGATTATAATTTTTACTTTGTATGGGGGGTACCACTGTCCCAAATCAGCCTTTGAGTAGTCTTCTAGAGTATTTGCATGGGTATGAGGGTTACTTTTACCTACTTTCAATACCTTACCTATTATAGTATTCTATGTAAACACTAATAATAATTTTTCATTTTGTATGGGAGGTACCACGCCCACTGTCCCAATTAATTGTGTATTTTGGTAGACTATGCGCATTAGCATAGGAGTTATTCGTGGAAAGCTTGAAGGCTCTATCTATTGTAGTTTGCCAGGAACACGATAATAATTTTTTTGCATTTCTCTAGATTAAGGATAATAATATTTCACTTTGTATGGGAGGTAACACGCCCACTATTTCAATTTAGTTTGTGTTTAGCTAAACTATGTACGTTAATATGATGGTTACTGGTGCGATATTCCAAGGTGCTACCTATTGCAGTTCCCTAGATACAGAATAATATTTTTTCACATTGTATATGAGGTACCACGCCCACTGTCCCAATTAATTCTGTATTTTGGTAAACTATGCATAGGAGTTGCTCGTGCATAGTTTGCCCGAAACACGATAATAATTTTTCACTTTATATGGAAGGCACCACGCCCATTATTCCAATCTTTCTCTAAACTATGCATGTTAATTGGAGGTTACTGCTGCAACATTTCAAGGTGCTACCTATTACTGTTACTAAAGCTATACGATGATAAATATTTACTTTGTATGGAAGGCGCCACGCCCACGTCGAAAATAAGTACCCTATTTTACCAACCGTATAACTAGTAACAAACTGTGAAAATTTTAGAAAAATCTGTTCACTGATGTAGGCAGTTAGAGCTTTCCGACAAATAAACGAACAAACGAACGTATGGTTGGGGTTTAACCATATATTTTAATCACAATATGGTTACCTTTACTATGTTTTTCGTTTGCGTGTGGACTTATCAAGTGTATTTCTTAGATGAAATATTGGCATTTAAGATATAAAACTTTTTCATGTGTATTTTAAGCTCAATTGAACATTCTATACGATGGTGGTAAAATTTTTATGCTCACTATAAAATTTCTATTGCCAGCTAAGTATTAAAAAATATGTCTATGTGTAGGTCTATGCAATAGACCGCAAGGCATAACAATAAAGTATTTTTACGCTGTAGTACAGGAAAGTTTTTTCATTAAATAACGATGAGTAATTTGCGATATTTTTATTCTCTACGATTTAAATAGTTTCTCTTTAATAAAAAACTCGGTCACATTAAAATCACAGGCAACTATAAATAATTTATGAAAGTTTATAGACTTTTATTACGTCTTTTAGAAACCTCATAAACCAGTGACATGTTTTGGTATAAAACGAAGTTTTTATGATTTTATTTTTATAGAATATTTTTACATGATTCTATAAACTGATGTAATAAAACCATATTAGGCAATGACGAATATAAACTCGTCTGTTTAACTTTTACTTCTCAATAATAAAAAAAACTTTAATTCTAAACATAAACGTAAAAAAAATTAATAGAACAAAAGAAAAGGCCACTGGCTGTTATTTGTTTTCCTTATCCCCTGCAGTAAGATTTTATCTTTTAAATAAAGAACGTATAAGAACGTAGTAACAAACATAAAAAATATATTATTTCAAGTTATAAAAAGATATAAATAAAAATATAAATAAAATGGTAAAAAATTAAAAAAAAGTTTGCTGAAAATTGTTTAAATTATTTTGAAAAAACTGGACCAGGGTATCGAATTTCAAATGCTTATGACTCGCTTATTTTAATTTTTAAAGATTAAACCATTATTGTATAGGTATTAACTAGACCTTTAAGAACATGTAAGGGGTGATCTATTTCGAGGTTCCCTACTTTTTTAAAGCCAAAAAAAAAAACACAGAAAATTCAAATTTATTGGAGAATGTTTATTATCATTTGAAAGAACATTCTTTGGTATTTATTCTGTTGAAGATTATGTCTATCAAATATTGGCCGTTGCAACGTCGCAGATGGTCCATCTGTTGAGTCCAATTTTCGATGTATTACTCCAAGGCCTGAATTGAAGCGGCTTTGTCCGCATAAACTTTAGACTTTACATAACCCCACAGGAAAAAGTCTTACGGTGTGATATCACACGATCTTGGTGGCCAATCGACCGGCCTAAAGCGTGAAATTATGTGCTCACCGAAATGTTCTCTCAATAAATCTATTGATTGATGTGATGTATGGGAAATGGCGCCGTCTTGCTGAAACCAAATTTTGCCGAGATCACGAGCTTCAACTTTAGGCATCAAATAGTCGGTTATTATGGCACGATAAGGGTTGCCTATGACGGTAACGTTTGCACCGCCATCATTTTTAAAGAAATATGGACCGATGATTCCACCGGCCCACAAACCACACCAAACCGTGATTTTTTCTGGATGAAGTGGCAGCTCTTGAACCTCTTCAGATTGCTCTTCGTCCCAAATGCGGCAATTTTTTATACTTACATACCCATTGAGCCAGAAAAGGGCCTAATCGCTAAAAAAAATTTGCCTCGAACACGTCGGATCTTCTTGGAAATTTTCAAGAGCCCATAGAGCGTAGCGATTCAGGCGTAAGTCTTTCCACTATCAAATACCAAACAATACTAAACAAAAATAACATGACAGCATGACACGACTCACATGCGATCTCTCAAAAAAAAAGGCTATTGAAAAACGTACCTCAAAATGGATCACCCTTTCTAATTTTTAAAAATCAAATAAAAATTGAAAAAATGTCAAGCTCTAAAAGAATTTGCAGGTGCGAGGTACCCAACTTGAAGAACATATAGCGCCACCCCTTGCATTTGGATGCTGCCTACCATCAAAACACAAGCTGAGATACTCTTCTGATATGCTCGTGCCAAATTTTGGATCAATCGGCCTAGCGTTTTACAAATGGCTGAGTTAATTCCAAAATATTGAGAATCTGCTCCACTGTGCATGTAGAGCTGTATTTTAATTAAGGTTTTGCTACAGAACTCCCCAGCATTTTTAAATGTAGGTTATGGGTATGTAAAGAGTGTCATCGTAAAACTTGAGAACGAAAGGAAAGAGGTAGACTTTTTGGCTTGTTGATAATTCCGTAACTTCTTGTAAAGAATACCCCATGCAGAATGTAGAAAATTAAAATTTTGTACTTTCTCAATTGCGGTGGTACGGAACACTGAATAAAAATATATAAAATAAAATAAGATAAAATATAATAAAATAATTTCTCGTATTCTATTTCTTGGCGAAATTTGTTTAAACAGCAAAATGATTACAGTTGAAACTACCTTTTAGCGAAGCATGTAGTGGTCCAGAAAATACATTACATTCTGCTAGTATATAATACCTTTTCTCTTTGTAATAATGAACTTAAGCCTGAAAAATTATTAAGTCACATCTTCTACATAAATAAAATCAAATGTCGTTCGTTGGTAATCGCATCACTTAAGAACGGCTGCACTGATTTAGCCAATTCCTTTTTAATCTTTATCATAACCCCGCTTAGGTTTTTATGGAAAGAAAAATTGACCATGCCCACTTTTACGCCCACTTTTTAAGTAGCTACAGAACTATAATAGTTAGGTCATTGAAATTTTGCATTACTAACGCCCTTATTAATATACAAAGTTTAGCAAAACACAGGCTGGATTGGAATAGAGGGCGTGGTATCTTCCATAGAAAGTAAACAATTATTATCGTCTACCTAGATATCTGCAATAGGTAGTGTTTTGAAACTTTTCAAAAGTAATCCTCATACTTATTTTCACAGTCTAACAAAACATAAAATCGATTTGGAGAGTAGGCGTGGTACCTCCCATAAAATTCGACGCATAGTCTAGCAAAAAAAGTTTGGAAGGGAACAGTGGGCGTTGTGCCTTGCATATAAACTGCAAAAGCTTTGTCGTGAAAATAGCGTTCGTTTTTTTGAGTTAGAAGTTTGCCATATTCTTCTTTCAAGAGTTTATTGTAGTTTTTGTAGATGGGTAAGGATATACAAATAATAAAAATATAAAAATATCCTTTTAAGGATTTTTTTAAAGAGCTGTTGTAAGTTATAGTTAATGCTGTTGACAACAAAGAAACTTCAAGTTAAATTTAAATAATCCTGGACCTTATGAAAAATTTTCTCCGCTAAAGGGAATACGAAACTTGCTTTATAAACAACTTCTATTCAACAAAACTTTATTCATAATTCATAATATTATGGCATTTTGTTTAACCATCTTCTAACAATAATTGTTACTGTAACAAGATACACAATGTTAAAAACATACACACATAGTCTAACTACCCAGCAGTTCTAAAACAATGATTTTTTGATATTTGTTGCACTTAAGCTTATTATAAAAATAGGCGTTGAAATAAAATGAATATCGTGCACTTCGTGAATATCGTGCAATCGAAAAATCGTGCAAAAATTTTAGTAAACCGGGTCTGTAGAAGATGTGAAAACATCAGTGCATGCTCGTACAGCTCGCATTGCAGAAAATATTGCTGCTGTTCTCGATAGTGTAGCTGAAGAGCCGTCCACCACAACTCGTCGTCGTGCCCAAAAATTGCACCTCTCACGCTCGTCGTTGATGAACATTATGTTGATGAACAAGATGCATTTACACGCTTACAAGGTGCAATTAACTCAAGAACTAAAGCCTCTTGATTATTTCATACGTCGTCAATGGCCAGAATGGTGGCAAGAAACGACAACGTTGGATTATCACTTTCCGAAGAAAATCATCATCACCTCAATGGATTCGTCAATAAGCAGAATTGCCGCATTTGGGTGAATGATAACCCAAAATTGATTGTTGAAAACCCAAGAGTGACTGTTTGGTGCGGTTTATCGGCTGGCGGCATTATCGGGCCGTATTTTTTCCAAAATGAGGCCGAACAGGCAGTTACTATTAATGGTGGTCGCTATCGTGCGATGATAACGAACTTTTTATGGCCCGAATTGGACGATATGTGGTTTCAACAGGACGGTGCCACTTGCCACACAGCTAACGAAACAATGGCTCTTTTGCATGACAAATTCAATGGCCGTATTATCTCACGTGGTGGCGATGTCAATTGGCCGCCAAGATCATGTGATTTGACACCGTTGGACTTCTTTCTTTGCGATTATTTGAAAGAAAAGGTGTACCGCGATAAGCCAGCAACAATTCGAGAGCTAAAAGATGAGATTATTCGGCACATTAACGGCATATAACCTCAATTTTGCCTCATCGTCATCGAAAATTTGGAGCATTGGATGGAGGTCCATTTGGCCAATATTTTGTTCCATACATAAGAACCATACCAATATTATACAAAAAAGAAAACACAATAATTTCCTAAATAATTTGTGTTTTATTCAAAATCAACATCGGCCCTTACAAATTTAACCACCTTTTCTATTGAATTGTAATTCATCTTTGCGAAACTTTTAATTGCTCAAACTTATGGGTATCCAAAATAAACAAAACAAAACAACAACAAACAACATCCCATTTGTAACAAATAGGAAATGCGAACAACAAATGAAACAACGAAGTTCATACAATAAGAAATGAGAAAATTGGAAAACATCGAAAACATAAACAGGATTTCTTCCTTGTTGGGATTGTGCTTTTGTGTGTGTGTGTGTGTGTTAGTGAACAAATGTTTACAAGATTTTGTGCTTGTAAATAATTGTGTGAGTGTGTGTAAACATCACACACTCAGTTTACATCTGGGATGGCAAAGTTGGTGCAATAGTGCATTATTAACGTGAAACATATCTGAAAGCAAAGCCAATACAACAAAACAAAAAACAAAGTTTTCTTCCATTGTTAAAAAAAAGTTGGCTGAAGCAACAACAAATACAGATGGTAATAAATGTAGAAATCAAAAAGATAAAAAGAGAGAAACCCTTAGATATTGATATGGCAGACTTGGTTCTAACCAACTGATGGTAGATGGATGGGATCATCTATTAATATATAATTTTGGGTCTCTGCACCATCAATTTCCCTGAATAAAAAGAGATTTACTGTGTTCTGTTGTGGTTGTAACAGCGCAAATAGAATAACATCAATTGGACTATCGAAAAATTAGAATGCATGAGGTGACTCAGGCTGTGAGAAGAGAAAGGGTACATCATATTTTGTATTAAAATTTGCATTTGCATTCCGTATAAAAAAAATCTATGGGGGAGCTGTAGCCCAACTACTGCTACTGGTTTTTAACACCTTGACGCCTTGACGCCAATGCTTCCGGAATATATGGGGACACCAGTCCCCTAGGCTTGCTGAAGCCTGTTACTGGAAGATAAGAACCTTCTTCGTCTGACCAGTGTTAAAACGACTGGTATTACGGGAACAGGTAGCCCACAGGAATTCCTTTAAATCTCTGTTACCGGTAATTGGTAGGACCTTTGGGGAGCATGGTTGTGGCTGGCTGTAGTTTGGACCTTAATTGCAGAAGCGCAATTAAGTCCGACGCGCTGTTGTACTTCAATAGAACCATTAGTTGCGTAGCATGAGTTTAGATATTCTCCAACTCCTAAACAAAATTCTAATCCAAAATTGATACTTATTGCAATGGAATGCCCAAGAACGACGTTAGGAGTAGTAAGATCACCTTCAGATTAAGACGACGAGCCAGATACTGGCGTGAATCTGTATCACAAGTCCCATATAGCTCTATAAATTTAGACCCTTAGCACTATATTCCAAATTTGAATAAAAGGGTGCTTTAAACACCCTTTAGGATAAGCTGGATTCACCCATTTTTTCTGGACAAAAGTTTTCTCCGGACAAAAATTTTCTTAATCAGCATTTTCTGCAGCACGATTCACTCATTTCGAAAAGTTTGTCCGGACAAACAAAACTGTCATATGAAATATATAAGTAAGCAAGTCATATTAATTTTACAAAGCAAGATCTGATTATATATTAATTGGTGTAAAATTACATATTTTTCGATTAATTTAACGTTTTGTTTAGTAAACATATTAAAACATTATTTTTTTATTCATTTCAAGTAATCAAAACAACCGCCCAATTGCATGTTAAGTAAACAATATATTTTTTTGGCAACTCAATTCAGACCCCTGGGGTCTAATCACCGCATTCGATATCGAGTAAAATCTCTCGTAAATTTTCATTTTTGTATCATGGCACTCGATATCGAACAAAAAGTATCGTAATTTCATTCGCATGGAAATGTTTTTAAACCGTATTTCCTAGTTCACTTGTTGACTTATTATTAATCTATTACAATTTGATATAAATAACGCTTCGATTCATGTCGAATGGCATAATTAGCTTATTCGACTCGTATCGTATTTGTTATTCGATACGATGGTTTACTCGATATCGAATGCGGCGATTAGGCCTCGGGCCTTTTTTTTCTTAAAGAATTATAATATATATTTTGTCCGGACAAAAATAAAAATTAAACCAATTCAAGCTAAGTGTTGTACGAACAAAATTAATTCTCTGAAACTTCTCCCACTCTTTAAGAGAAATCTCAAACTACATAAAAAAAATTTGTCCGGAAAAAAATTTTGTCCGGAAAAAAATTTTGTTCGGAAAATATTGATGAACCCAGTTTTAAACCAAGATCACATTATTAAAACAAACGACTATTTTTATGGCCTCGAGAAATCCTATATGGAAAGAATAACAAATCCAGAAAGACAATCAAATAAATGTATTGAGCTTTAGGGAGACCATGTGCGGAAATAACATGCTTTTTTGCTGAAAAAATAAACGTTCATCTACAAAGTTTACCATTAAATAACCCTCGTATTTTATTCAATAGCTAAATACAAAAAGTACTTAAAATTATCATGCTTTAATTTTAGATATTATTATACTTTTCATAAGATTTTTTTTTATTATTAATTAATGTAGAGATGATGTCGAAGAAAACCACAAACGTTAGGGTGTCTATTGGACCCCATTTTTCATCAATGATTTCAGACACACGATTTCGTTGAGTCTCGTGGTAACACTTGTTTTTACTCTTGATTTTAGCTATTTCGGTAACTGGTAACTGTCGACACCCTCCAATTTAACTTAGTGGCGATAACAAAATTTAAAATTTATTCAAGTTTATTATAAGCAAGCTATCTCCAGTGCGTTTCGCTGCACCCATCCACAAAAAATACAATAAACAATTGTAACGAAACGCTCCCTATTCTCACTACAAAACTTTTTTCAGTTTATAAGCAAGCTACGACGCTCACCATTGTTTTTACCAATGTTTTTTGATAGAATATGCGTATTAACACGATAATAGTATTTTACTTTGTGTGGGAGGTACCACGTCCACCGTCCCAATCTAATATGTGTTTTGGTAGACTATACGCATGAGTATGGGGTTATTTGTAACCACTTTCAAGACAACACATATAATAGTTCTCTATGAAGACGATAATAATTTTTCACTTTGTATGGAAGGTACCGTGCACACTGTCTCAATACGCACTGTATTTTGGCAGACTATGCAAATTAGCACAGGCGTTACTCGTGCAAAGTTTCAAGGCATTATCTATTGTAGTTCGCCAGGAACACGATAATAATTTTCCACTTTTACTGGTGCGAAATTTCAAGGCGCTACCTATTACTGTTACCAAGCAGCATGATAATAAATATTTACTTTGTATAGGAGGTGCAACGCCCACATCAAATATCAAACAAAGAAGTACCCTTTTTTACCAACCGTATATCTAATAACAAACTGTGGAAAATCTAGAGAGATCGGTTCACTGGTGTAGGCATCTATAGCTTTCCAACAAAAAAAAAACAAATAAACACATTGGCTGACGTCTAAAATGTATACATACAAAGTCTGTATACATTTGTTCTACCGTATTTATATTAATGTTTATATACAAAGTGTCGTTACTAATACTAGTCGACGCCGTTTGTCAATTTTTGAACTACATCGTTATGACACACTACACTTTGTTCGAAGACAAAGCAATTGACGTTTAAGAAATCATCCATTTTGTGCTTTTTATATATATGTACATAAATATGTAGATTAATCGATTATTTTTATGAAATATAAAATGTGTGCTATCCCTGTTCAAATATGCAGCTGTTTTTTTTTTGTACTGTTTGCTAATACAAACTGATGACTAAACAAACTGTGCAAAAAAACACAGAAAGTAAAAGTGTAAATGAAGATTGAGTAGAAATTTTCACAGAAAAAAAGTTAAAAATTAAATTTAAACAAGATACTGCATTCAAGCAATTTAATTTGTAGTTGCAGAGGCCGCCGGTCAAATTAATACCAATTATAAACGCGATATTTGTTAATTTTTCCATCCGTCTTTTATGGGGACACCATTTAATTTTAAATTTGTATAGCTATAATAGCGACCATAGTAATACACATTATGTGTAAATTACAGTTGTCTATCTAAAACGGATCGAAAGATAAGGCATACATCAAATTTCTTTAACTATAGGGACACCCTTTCATTTCCATGTCTCTATCTATGACGCTTCAAAAGACTAGTCCATTTAAGTCAAATTACGTCAGCTATGAGGACACCCTTTAAGTTTTTTGTACTTTTTATAGTGGACATAGTGATATTCGCTTTGTTAAAATTTCAAATGTTTATCTATAAGCGTTCAAAACATAAGGTCATATAGATCAAATATCATTAACTTAAGGTACACCCTTTAATTTCCAACTTTATACTTTTTACTATAGCGGACATAGTAATATACGTTCTGCGTAAATATCAAATGTCTGTCTATAATGATTTCAAAGAAAGGGCAATATAAATCAAATAAAATCACCTATTGGGACACCCTTTAATTTACAATTTTAAATTAAAGACCTGTCGTTATAGAGGACTTGGCCAGAAAGATTCTTTGTAAATTTCAACTATCTGTCTATAACGGTTCAAAGGTTTAGTCATAAACAGCAAATTACAGAACTATTGGGACACCCTTTAATTCATAATTCTAAATATTTATACTTGCGCTAGTATACCAGACAAAGTAGTGGAAATTCTGCCTAATTTTCAAGTGTTTGTCTATAACGGTTAAAAAGATAGGGCCATATAGGTCAATTTACCTCAGTTATGGGGACACCCTTTAATTTCTAAATTCAAATTATATACCTTTTATAGCGTACTTAGCAACACAGGTTCCAGGTTGTAAATTTCAGCTGTCTGTCTATAACGGTTCAAAAGTTTGGCCACATAAATAAAATTACACTAACTATTGGGACACCCTTTTACTTCCAAATGCAAATTTTATACTTTTTTTCATAGCGGACTTAGTAATACAGGTTTTTTTTTGTAAATTTAACGGTCTGTGTACAACTGTTCAAAAGTATGGGCATATACATAAAATTTAATGAACTATTGGAGCACCCTTTAATTTATAATTTTGAATATTTATACTTTTTATTATAACGGACTTTCAAGGTTTTGTCTTTAACGGTTCAAAAGATAGGCCCATAAAAGTCAAATTACGTCATCTATGGGGACACCCTTTAAATTTTAAGTTTATTTTTTACTACTTTTTGTTGGTGGGAGCTATAGTGATACTCAATTTTTTAAAATTTTAAATTGTATGTTGTATGGGGATACCCTTTAATTTTGTTAATAATGAACTGTTTTTTAAAAGGGACCAATCTGTAAGCATAACCTTTCAAATAAAGAAAAAAAAAGAAATTTTTAAAATCGGTTCAGAAATGGCTGAGTTCTGCGGGCACAAACATAAAAACAAGCAACATTCAGACGAATTGCTAAATTCCTCTGAATGTTGCTTGATAAATTCGTCTGAATGTTGCTTGTTTTTATGAAGTCGGTTAAAAAGTAGTTAAAGTACGCTATTTTACCCATTCAATACTATTGCAAACTTACCGTCAACGTTTATTTTTTAAAGCGGGATATTTTAAACACTATTTACAGAACTCTATAATAATTTATAAATTTTATATAAATTTTAGAATTACATCCAGGAATGGGTACCTCTATATAAAAAAAATACATAAACGATAACTCAAGCACTATAAAAGTAAGAGTCTTAAAATTCGGTGTGGATGGCTTTCAAAGCAGAATCGAACCAAATATTATAAGGACTCTGGCGAAGTGGCGGGCACAGCTAGAATTTTAAATTTTAATTCAGAAAAAATCATATGAAAAAATCCATTTTTTTTTTTAAGTAGACCCCTTTAAAACATTGTAGCTGCTGGTTTTTATTTATTTATTTATTCCCATATTAGTAAGGAATATTTCTCTCTGTGGGGACTTTCTTAAGGCCTAGTTTGCCAACCGTAAGCTAATGGCATGAAACTCATGAAAATTGTTGTAGTTTGATATTCACTCGATCCCTTTTCGTTCTTTCTTGTATTTTTTCCGTGTTGTCTACAGTGAGCAATTTCTTAAAAATAGATTTGTCACAGTCGGCTAACTAACGAGTGATTTTTTAAGAGCTTGAGAAATTTAAAAAAAAAAAAAACGCATAAAATTTGCAAAATCTCATCGGTTCTTTATTTGAAACGTTAGATTGGTCCATGACATTTACTTTTTGAAGATAATTTCATTTAAATGTTGACCGCGGCTGCGTCTTAGGTGGTCCTTTCGGAAAGTCCAATTTTGGGCAACTTTTTCGAGCATTTCGGCCGGAATAGCCCGAATTTCTTCGGAAATGTTGTCTTCCAAAGCTGGAATAGTTGCTGACTTATTTCTGTAGACTTTAGACTTGACGTAGCCCCACAAAAAATAGTCTAAAGGCGTCAAATCGCATGATCTTGGTGGCCAACTTACCGGTCCATTTCTTGAGATGAATTGTTCTCCGAAGTTTTCCCTCAAAATGGCCATAGAATCGCGAGCTGTGTGGCATGTAGCGCCATCTTGTTGAAACCACATGTCAACCAAGTTCAGTTGTTCCATTTTTGGCAACAAAAAGTTTGTTAGCATCGAACGATAGCGATCGCCATTCACCGTAACGTTGCGTCCAACAGCATCTTTGAAAAAATACGGTCCAATGATTCCACCAGCGTACAAACCACACCAAACAGTGCATTTTTCGGGATGCATGGGCAGTTCTTGAACGGCTTCTGGTTGCTCTTCACTCCAAATGCGGCAATTTTGCTTATTTACGTAGCCATTCAACCAGAAATGAGCCTCATCGCTGAACAAAATTTGTCACATTTGAACATTTCGAACCGAACACTGATTTTGGTAATAAAATTCAATGATTTGCAAGCGTTGCTCGTTAGTAAGTCTATTCATGATGAAATGTCAAAGCATACTGAGCATCTTTCTCTTTGGCACCATGTCTGAAATCTCACGTGATCTGTCAAATACTAATGCATGAAAATCCTAACCTCAAAAAAATCACCCATTAGAACTTAATGCTTTAAACATAGAGACTACAGCGACTACAGCGGCTACACGACTACAACTGCCGTTGACTACAATCGTCGCCGTCTAGTCAGCTACTGAATTATATTGAAGACGACAGCTACGTCGTAAGCTCTGATAGTGTTGTAGAAATACATATTATATTTTTATAAAAATAAAATAACTTTTTCAAAAAATATTTTTATCACGTCAAAACAAGAGGCTCTTGATTGTAAATGAATTAATGTATTTTTAACTTTGTGATGCTTCTGTTGTCTCTTACAAATAAATAGAAATTAGCCTAAGTTGACCACAACCATAATGGAGGTCGTGTGTGTACCCATGTAGCTATGATGTCGTCGATATAATCATTTTCATATAAAAGTGTGTATTTTAGTTTTGACAGGATGCAGTTCGGACAAACCTAATATACAGCTGCGGTCAGAAAAATAGCACCAAGCCTAAGAAAATATGTCTCCGATACATATTTTCCTATCGGTTAAATTGATATATTTCAAAATTTGTCATAAGACTCTTAGGAAACTGTATAACTACGTAAAATAATGGATTTTATTTTTTCTAATTATTTTGTTTTGAAATTTTTACTTTATTTAAAAAAGAAACTTGAAAAACAATCAGTTAAAAAAATAGCACTTCACTTCAATTTGTATTAATATTAAACACTAAATTAAAAACAAATTAAAAAGAATTATAACTGATGCATTTATTACGTTGAGCCTGGTTGGTGTATTTTAATTAATTCCTTCTTGCATGTCCTTTAGTTTTAATAACGTCCGCACAGGGTTTTGGCATCGAAATTACAAGATTTTGGCATCTTTCCTTTGGAATTTTATTACAGATTTGCTGGACAGCTGTCCAAAGCACTTCGTTGTTAGTTGGTTGCATTTAAGACACTGTTTTTTATATCTGTTTATAATTTCTTAATTGGTCTGGGCCCTGAGCGGGCCATTCTATCAAATTGATTTTATTGTCCCGAAACCACTTTGTCGCAAGCTTGCTTGTGTGCTTCGGGTCATTATCTTGCTGGAACACCCACACTTCAGAAGCATAAGGGAGCATTACTTCCCCGAGTATACCAACATAAATGTTATTATTGTGGTTTTGTAGGTCCTACACCATAGTAAGAAAAAGTACCCCATACCATTACGCTACATCCACCGTGTTTTATGGTTTTAGTTGTAAGTTTTGGGTTGAATTCTGCGTTTGAGGGTCTTCTTATGTAGGAACGTGATCCCTTGCTTCCAAATAATGCAAATCTGGACTCATCTACCATTTACCTTTCCATTGGAATGAAACTACTTTTCGTCGTTGGTGCTATTTTTTTGTCCGGCACTGTATAACAATTTATATTGGGAAACCCCTTATATTTCAAGAAATTGTTAATACGATGATAAAAAGTAGTCTGCTATAGTAAGTACTTTAGAGAAACATAGGTCTTATTTGGGACAGTGATCGGGGGGTATCCTGCATACAAAGAAAAAAATTATTATCCTGTATCTAAAGAACTGCAATAGGTAGCGTCTTGGAATTTTGCATCAGTTACCCCCATATTAAGATACATTGTGTAGAGAAACACAGACTGAATTGGAATGGTGGGCGTGGTACCTCCTATACATCGTAAGAAATTATTATCGTGTACCTAGAAAACTGTAATAAATAGAACTTTCAAGCTTTGGATGAGTAACCCCTATGCTAATGCGCATAGTGTACCAAAATGCAAACTGGATTGGTGCAGTGGACATGGTACCTCCTATACAAAATGAAAAATTATTATCGTGTGCATGGTAGAGTTTTGAAACTTAGCACAAGTAAACCTCAGAGTAAAGTGCATAGTCTAACAAAATACAGACTAGATTAGGCTAGTGGGAGTAGTAACAGATTGGATGGAAACAGTAGTCGTCGTACCTTGCATATAAACTAAAACATTTTTGATGTGAGAATAGCGTGCATTTTAGAATTAAAGGTTGGCCATACTTTTCTTCTAAGTGTTTATTGTATTCTTTGTGGATGGGTGTAGCGAAGAGCCCCGGGGATAGTATTTTATATAAAATCATTAAAAAAAAACTAATAAATAGTTTTTTATTTAAAAATGTAAAAAAACTATTTTCTAACCATACTATAATCGTTAAATTAACCATAATATTATAATGTTCAACAATAATATGGTTTCACTACAATCATATAATAAAGGGTGTTTTTTATAGAGGTATAGAACTTTAAGTTGGCATTACTTTTCCAGATGGCGACATTTCATCATGAATAGACTCACGCCTAAACAACGCTTGCAAATGGGCCCAAAACGAGATTCCAGAACGTTACAGTCAATGGTGATCGGTATAGAACCATGATTACTAACTTTTTCATTCCTGAATTGAATAACCATGATGTCCAGGAGATGTGATTTCAACAAGACGGCGCAACATGTCTCACAGCTCGTGCCACAATAGATTTATTGAAAGACACGTTTAGTGACCGCCTAATTTCACGTCTTCGTCCTGTGAATTGGCCTACAAGATCTTGTGATTTAACACCGCTAGACTACTTTCTGTGGGGCTATGTAAAGTCATTGGTCTATGCGGATAAGCCACAAACGCTTGACCATTTGGAAGACAACATTCGCCGTGTTATTGCCGATATACGGCAACAAATGTTGGAAAAAGTCATCGAAAATTGGACGTCCACATTGGACTACATCCGCGCCAGCCTTGGCGGTCATATGCCAGGAATCATATTTAAAATGTAATGCCACAAGATTATCTTTCGGATAAATAAAATTCATGTCAATCGAATAATCCATCGTTGTTTTGTTGCAACTTAAAGTTCTATACCTCTATAAAAAACAACCTTTATAACCGTAATATGTTGCTTTTAGATTATGGTTACGTCAACCATGTTTTTTCTTTGCGTGTAACCATCGATACTGTTGGTGCGGAGTTATAATTGTATTGAAAAGCTTTTCTTTAATTTCTGTGTAACTTTTTTTCTACTTAAAAAAAATATTTTAGCAGCACTCGAAATTTATTATTTTTCTTTTTCGTTAAAATTAACGCAGTTATCTAGTTTCGATGTCAAAAAAAAAATAATAAGTGCAGCTCGTGCAAACTTCGACAATCGTCAAGTAATAGAGTTAATGTAAGCAGTCTTGCATTGCAAGTTACCACGCGGGAATTACGAAAGCTTTAGGTATTATCAATCTGCCCTTGTAAGAAGATGTAGCTGATTTATTCCGATTAAGTTAGTAATAGTTCTCATATAATTTTTAATAAAGAAAATAATAAATAATTGCATAAAATATACTTTTATATACAAAATGTTTTTGTTTTTTTTTTTTATTATAAATTTATAGTTTTTGTGTGATTTTTACAAACAATATTTTTGATTACCTTTTATTTACTTGCAAATGTACATACCGTAAACTTTCAGTTCTTGATCTTTGTGAGTAGTCTTTGGATAGACGATGTCTGTAAAAGAAATGAACATTTTTGAGGCAGCAAAGCACAAAGTATTTTTTAATAATAAAGGGTTCTCCAAGAGAAATTTTGGCAGTCTATGCTAGTTTTGTTATTTTATTGATGAATAAATTTTCTATTTTTCAAGCCACAAGTTCAAATTATAAATTAATATTTATTATTTTAAAAGTTAATTATCATCTGATCTGATCTGATCTTTTCCAGTCATTTGGTGCCAAATGATTTCTGTTGTCCATGAGAATGTATAAGAGGAATAGACACAAGAATTGCTTGCCTTTCACAAGCAATATAATTGAAGGATATGCTACATGACACACAAGTAATACCACAGCAGACATATCTAACATACATATATCCATTCCTATTGGGGAACCCTTTATATTTCAAGAAATTGTTAATGAGATTTTATAGTTGTAAAGGGTGATCCATTTCGAGGTACTTTTTTCAATAGCCTTTTTTTAACACATCACGTGTGAGTCGTGTCTTGCTGTCATGTTATTTTTGTTTAGTATTGTTTGGCATTTCATAGTTGAAAGACTTACGCCTGCATCGCTACGATCTATGGGTTCTTGAAAATTTCCAAGAAGATCCGAAGTTTTCGAGGAAAATTTTGTTCAGCGATTAGGCCCATTTCTGGCTCAATGGGTATGTAAGTATAAAAAATTGCCGCATTTGGGACGAAGAGCAATCTGAAGAGGTTCAACAGCTGCCACTTCATCCAGATAAAACAACGGTTTGGTGTGGTTTGTGGGCCGGTGGAATCATCGGTCCACATTTCTTTAAAAATGATGACGGTATGAAGGTAACCGTCAATGGCGACCGTTATTGTGCCATGATAACCGCCTATTTGATGCCTGAAATTGAAGCTCGAGATCTCGGCGACATTTGGTTTCAGCAAGACGGCACCACTTCCCACACATCGCATCAATCAATGGATTTATTGAGAGAACATTTCGGTGAGCACATAATTTCACGTTTTGGGCCGGTCGATTGGCCACCACGTTCGTGTGGTATCACACCGTTAGACTTTTTCCTGTGGGATATGTAAAGTGTAAGTCTTTATGCGGACATAGCCGCTTCGATTCAGCCTTGGAGGAAAACATCACGCGTGTTATTCGCCAGTTACCAATCGCAATGCTCAAACGAGTAATCGAAAATTGGACTCAACGGATGGGCCATCTGCGACGTAGCATTGGCCAAAATTTGATAGACATAATCTTCAACAAAATAAATTCCAAAGAATGTTCTTTCAAATGATAATAAACATTCTCCATTAAATTTTAATATTCTGTGTTTTTTTTTTTTTTTTTCTTTAAAAAAGTATTGAACCTCGAAATGGATCAGAACTTATATTAAAACAAAAACATTTACAAAAGTTTGCAAAGAATTTTTAAAGAATTATGAAAAAAGAATGAGTATTGTGAAAAGCATGAACTTAAGGTTAAACTCTTGACAAATTTGTTTTAATATTTCGCACTTGTTCCTCTAAAGAGAGGCAACTAAAAATTTAAAAATTTTCACTAAAGGCAGAAAACTTTTTTTTTTTTTAAATGTTCTTTCATATCAAGAAGAGTGATGAAGCTTTATTTTTTGGCGAAAGAGTAGAGAAAATGATGTAAAAAAATTTACAGTACGTAGATATGACCACAGTACATCGATTTCTTGCAAAAATTTAAAATTGAAAAATTGTGAGATGACTCTCTTTAGAGGAAGAAGTATAATTTCTTTTCAATAGTTCTACTTCAATAAAAATTGAATTGGATGCACTTTCGTTTTTAAATTTTGTCAGATCATAGCGACCTAGCGACAACGGTATAGAATGTCAGAAGTGCAAATTAGAAGGCCGATCGTACCCACCTCTACTCAATATAACACCTGTCTCTTGTCTCTGTAATATTTTATTAAGACATCTTGAGTGGTTGCCTCCTACAGCTCAAGAAATAAAGACATAAACGTAAATAATACCCTACAAGTTTAAGTGTTTGTTGCTATAGCGGCCACGGTTATGCACCTTCTGGGAAAATTTCAAGAGTCTAACTGTTATGGTTGAAAACTTAGGCCATATACATGCAAATCACGTCACTATCGGAACTCCCTTTAATTTATAGATTTATTGTTTTATAATTGTTTATATAGCGAACTAAGTTTTAATTACTGTTTTTAAATTTTAAGTGTATGCCTCCTACAGTTCAAGAAATTAACACATATACGTGAGTAATATGTCTCTATCGGAATACCCTATAAGTTGTAATATTTATTGCTATAGCGGCAGCAGTTATACATCTTCTGTGGAAATTTCAAGAGGAGATAAAATGCGCTGACAGACGGACGAACAGACATTTTAGCAAAAACAATAGGGTTACGTTTTTACCCTTTGGGTACAGAACCCTAAGAATAGTAAATTAAACTTTGCCCTCACTAAGGAACAAATTATATGAGCCTACCACTATTTATACTAAAACACCTAATACTATCTCTCCAGTACTATCGAAGACGTGGCTTGATAATGATGTTCTCACATCTCGCCAACCGTATCGAACAAACAGCAAGTGACGCCGGACTTCACCGAAAGGTACTAGCAGGGCAAATCGATGTTTCTCGGTAGATAGATTGATTTGTAGTACGTTAGTCTATCAATCTAGGGGTGGCGGGTTCGATTCTCGCCAAAGAGTCTGGGTGTTTTCTGCAGACAAGCAAAAAGCTTCGCATGAAATGTTACAAAACAAAAATGATTCTAATTACGAGCACAATTAAATCTATAACCGCTTTCTGCTCCTCTTTCCTTGAAATCAAACTTGCCTAATGTAGACGAGGTTAACTAATTTTTTTTAAACGTTTTTTGTTAGTTTGTTTCCTTTTTCAAATTATTAAATCATTCTGATTAAATAAATTTGAAAACTCCTTTGGCACACAACATGATACGAATAGTTTTTGTTTTTTTGTTTTAAAAGAAACGAAAATAAATAAAAATGCAAAATTAAAAAGAAAATGAAATCATGTGTAAACTTTTCCAAAGCCATTAAAGGTCACCGATGTAAATGATATGAAGGCTTAAATGTACTCAACAGCATACACCTACACTAACAACCATATCCACACACACACACACACATAAATTGTAATTCAAAAATGCCAAAACAGCCTTTAAAAATCGCCTTTGGAAAATCGCTTAAAAAAAGGTTAGAAATAAACAAAAATCAGAGTTCGAATAAAAGTTAAGATTATAAATACACTGAATTAATAAAAAAAAGAAACCATATGGTGTTTTTTTAGATGCATGCATGAGAACTTAAAATCATAATTTAAGGCAGAAATATTGTGGGAATGATTTTTTTAAAGGTAACAGCGAGCAACGAGCGGACATATACGGCTTAAGATACCCCCGGGGTTCCACTTGTCACTGCAGTAGATTGCAAATGCTTTGACGCGGTTCACTCGGGGAAAATAGGGGCACCAGACGCTAGGGTTCCTGCAGCCCAAATCTGGAAGAAAAGGTCTGTTGTTTTATAGCACGGGTTCTCTTCGAGGCCCGACAAGTGCCCAAACGACTGGTACCACGGGAATCGGTGGACCCACAGAGACTCCCCTGTCTCTGTAATCGGTTATTGGTGAGGTCCCCTTCGCGGGGCACATGTGGTGGCTGTGGTTTAAGATCGATGTATGTAAGGTGGATGCATTGTGGATAAAAATGTGCTGTTTCATTCTCAACCGAAGGATTTGGATAGTTTCCAATCCCTAAGTAAGAGGTTAGAACACGGGTCCATGGCTTGCCATGTTCTAAAAAGTGCTACTAACTATGACTATGTGACTCCCCTGTCTCTGTGACCGGTTATTGGTGAGGTCCCCTTCGGGGGTACACGTGGTGTCTGTGGTTTAAGATCGATGTATGCAAGGTGGAGGCATTGTGGATCAAAATGTGCAGTTGCATTTGCAACAGAAGGAGTTGGATAGTCTCCAACCCCTAAGCAAGAGGTTAGAACATGAGTCCATGGCATGCCATGATCTAAAAAGTGCTACTCACTGTGACTGTGCGACACACCTAAAAAGCGTATATCGTGCCTCTCTACACAGGGCACATTATCGAAGGGTGCGCCGTTACTACACAGTGGGGGCGCTAGTCTACGTCTTTATTTCACTCGGATGTAAGACCACCACCGTCGAGTAAGGGCCCACGGCTAGGTATCGACATAAATCTTGATCACATCTGTTGTCTTCAAGAGTTGCTGGTTTGCCGGCATAAAACAATGACTTAAAATAGTGCACTAAAAATTAATACAGAGGAGTTAAATCACACGAATGAGGGGGCCAGTGAACACGATCACTTCTGGAAATAATTTTGTCACCAAATCGATTTTGCAATAAATCGATTGATAAGCGCGCTATATGACAAGTGGCCCTGATGTTTAGCTGATTAATTTTTAAAAAGAAAACTTCGAAATTTCGAAAGTAATAAGAATCGAAGATGGTGCCAGCGTATATACCGCACCAAGCAGGAAGTCAATTTTATTGGATATAATCGTGATTCGTTAACGACTTAAGGATTTTCTTCGCTCCAAATACACCAATGTTGCTTATCGATCAGAAATGACCGTCATCACTAAACAAAATTCTTTGATACAAATGCCAGTTTCAATTAACCCTAATCAGCAAAAATGCGACGCAAACGATGGTCTTTTGGCTTCAATTCTTTCACGACCTGTATTTTATAGGTAGGTAAGCGAAGATCCTTCTGAAAAATTTTCCACTTAGCCGAAGGACAAAAGCCAACAAGTTGAGAACGATAACGAGTCGACATTTGGACGTCTCTTCAATACTTCACGCTACAGCAGCAATATTCTCTTCTTCGATGAGCACATTTCTTTGTTTTGTTGATGTTTTTGAGTGAAAAGGAAATTTATTAAGAAAAAGAATTAACATTAATGCGAAAGCGATGAAAAACTGCACGAATTGCTTGATTGCTAGGCTTTGCTATAAAATGAACGAAGTGCTCTATAAACTTCGCTTACTGTTTTTCTTTCTTTCTTTTTTTTCCTAGAAAATTTCCACAATTTAGAAGCGTTTTTCTGCCTTTAAACGTCTTATCTTGACTGGCGAAACCTTAGTGAACATGAAGTGTTAACATACTTTGACATACTCTGCTGTCAAACCATAGTTATTGATATTGGTAGTTCTCGTATCATCTAAAAAAACACCCATTACAAATAAACAACAAAAAAAGGAAGCAAAAGTAATACTGAAAGGGGGATTAAAAAAATCCACAATATTTTAAACCTTAAAAAAAATATTTTTTTTTAATTCACAAGAACAAAAATGAATTCAAGAAAATTTAAAAAATATATATTAAATGAATTTAATTAAAGAGTAGAGAGCAGAAAATAGAATTAAACAAAACATAACAGAAAAGAAAACAAAACAAAATGAACATAAATATTTAATCAATACTAACTTGCCTTTAGGTAGACTTTTCAGAATTTTTACCTGCGATTTCTTTGAGAGTTTCCATTTCTCAAGTTACGATTGTCACGCCATCTGTCAAAGCGATGACGCAGTGTTTGACGAACTTCCGAGTTGAGAAAACAGAAAAATAAGGAAACAAAGAAACCCTGGAAAGAAAAGAAAAGAAAATCGCTTTAAATATGCAATGTTTATTTTTATATGTACTCGTATGGAAGTATTAGGTGTAAAATTTTGCTTCTGTCACGGATTGAACGTTAAAGGGTTCTTCAGTTGTTCTACATTTTATGTTTATTTATATTCTTTTATCTATATATTCTATATACGAATATACATAAAGCACAAAATGTGTTTGTTTGTCGGAAAGCTATAGCTGCCTACAACAGTCAACCGATCTTACACGGTTGGTAAAATAGGATACTTATTTTTTCGATAATTGGTGTGGGCGTGGCACCTCCCATACAAAGTAAATATTTGTCATCATATAGCTTGGTAACAGTAATAGGTAGCAACTAGAAATTTTGCACCCGTAACCACTATACTAACACACATAGTTTAGAGAAAGACATAGGATTGGAATAGTAGGCGTGGTACCTCCCATACAAAGTGAAAAAATATTATTCTGTATCAAGAGAATTAAATTAGGTAGCACCTTGGAATTTCGCACCACTTACCCCCATATTAACGTACATAGTAAAGCTAAACACATGCTGAATTGTAGTAGTGGGCGTGGTACATCTCATACAAAGTGAAAAATTATTATTATCTTCCTGGAGAACTACAATATATAAAGCATTGAAACTTTGCACGAGTAACCCCTATGCTAATGTGCATAGTCTATCTAAATACAGAATTGGTTGGGACAGTGGGCGAGGTACCGCCCATACAAAGTGAAAAATGATTATCCTGTATCTAGGGAACTGCAATAGATATGCCTTGGAATTTCGCATCTGTAACTATCATATTAACGTAAATAGATAATAATAAACAGACTGAACTGGAACAGTGGGCGTGGTACCTCCCATACAAAGTGAAAAATTATTATCGTCTTCCTGGCGAACTACAATAAATAGCGCCTTGAAACTTTGCATGAGTAACCCATGTGTAAATTTGTAAAATCTACAAAAACACAGATGAATTGGAACAGTGGGCATGGTACCTCACCATAGAAAGTGAAAAATTATTATCGCGTACCTCGAAAACTACAATAGGTAGAGTCTTGATACTTTGCTCAAGTAACCCTCAGAGTAATGTGCATAGTCTAGCAAAATACAGACTGGATTGGGACAGTGGACGTGGTACTACCCATATTAAGTGAAAAATACCTGGAGAACTATAATAGGTAGACTTTGCAAAAGTAACCCTCAAAGTATGTGCATTGTCTAGCAAAATACAGATTGGATTAGGATAGTGGGAGTGGTACCTTCCATAAAAAGTAAAAACCTATCATTGTGTTAATACGTATAGTCTAGCAAAAAAACTGATTGGTTGAAAACAGTAGGCGTCGTACCTTGCACATAAACTAAAACATTTTCAATGTGAGAATAGCGTGCGTTTCCAAGTCTTTCTCGTATTTTTTGTGGATGGGTGTAGCGAAGCACACCGGGAATAGCTAGTGTATATATACTGCACAAAATATGTTTGTTTGTTTTTTGGAAAGCTAATAATAGGCTGCCTACACCTGTGGACCGATCGTTCTGGAATTTTCAGATTTTTTTACTAGATATACCGTTGACCAAATAGGGTACTTCGTTTTTTGATATCTAACGTGGGTGTGGCACCTACCATACAAAGTAAAACTACTGGATGGATTTTAACAAAATTTAAAAAAAAATTTGAGAGGAGGTGCCTTGTATCCTAGTTCCAATATGGGATACTCTTTTTCCGCAAAAATATCTTATTTCCAGGCGGAAAGTGGAGAAAAGCGGTGAAAGTACGCAATTTTACCGATTTAAAGGTACAGCATACTTTAAGGCACCTTTTATTTTTGAAATCAGTATATTTTAAGCAATGTTGCGCCACAGAAGGCGATATTTTAAAATAATGAGTAACTCATTTCCAGTCTGTCTTTTAATGAGCTTTACCATAATTTTTAAAATTTTATTCAGGGATGGGTACCTTTATATAAAGTAAATACGTAAGAGTCTTCAAATTTGTTGTGTATTACTTTGAAAGCAAAATTAAGCAAAATATTGTCAGGACGCTTACAAGGTGTGTGGGCACAGCTAGTAAAAACTAGAGTTAAAGGGGATACCCTTAGGGTAACTAGTTATACTAATTTTTCTTTTTCAACAATCACTCTTGGATTATAATTCGCCCAAATGCGGCAATTCTGTTTATTGACGAATCCACTGAGGTAAAAATGTGCCTGATCACTGAAGACGATTTGCTTCGAATATTGATCATACACTGTTACCATTTCTTGCCACCATTCTGACCATTGACTACGTTTGGTTCAAATTGAGTTAGTCTGAAATTGAGAAATGTCAAATGAAATGCAGAATAAAGCTTGGAGTTTTGGTGTGGTTCATATTCAACATCGGCCCTTAATTTAACCACCCCTTATAAAAATAAAAGGGTGTCCCCTTAAGTGTCATGATTACAGTTTATCTTTTTTACACAGATTATGTACTTCCTTTCATTCGCGTTACAAAGAGTTGCAAAAATATTAACTTCAACTTATTTTTTATACAGCCAAAGGACAAATAAAACTTAAAATCAAAGTATTACATCTAATATTCACAGTAGTAAGAACGTTTAAATGTAAAACAGTTTTTAAACAGTTTTCTAAATTCAATCAAGTCCCTTTTACACAATCTTCTATTGTCTCCTCTGACCACTTTTTGTTCTTCAACTTACTTGTGTGCTTATTAAAAAGGCTCGTGTAATTTCAAATAAATTACGACTAATACCCTGTTCCGGTCCAACCAATACCAAAAGGTATGTAATGCCAAATAACGGTATCAATACCAGTAAAGCTTTTGAAGCCTTGTGATATTGTCTCGTCTCCAAGGTATTGGCAGAACGTAATTTTGTTATAAGTACCTGGAAAGAAGGAAAAACAAAATATTTAATAATAAAAAGAAATCCCTCATATGTTACAAAAAAAAAAGAAAAAATCCGGATATAAGCAAGAAAAGAGCATAAAAACTCACAGATACATTTCATATCCGGATTGTGATGTCAAAGTGGTTGAAAGAAAATACAACATAAAACAACTTAAGATAAAATGATTTTACTTCGGATATGAGTATGAGTAAATATTGTTGAAGGAGCTTAAAAAGTGTGTTTGAGATTAAGTTTATTTTTGTTAGGATGTGTTTATAAATATTTTATTGTTGTAAAACTGAATAAATAAGTGTGCATGTGGCAGAAACTATGTATTTTGAGTTACAATATACATTGATATTTTAAGTCAAAACTTACCCACATTATACGTATTAGAAATATTAAATTCAGGATTAATACCAACGATGCAGGACCCTGAAATATCCAGTCAATATGAGATTCACGCATCCAGGAGCATTCAATATCCAACTGTAAAAATAAAGAACTTATTTATTTACCCTTTCGCTATAGCTTGCTTGATTAGAAATAGATATATGAGTTCAATGTATATTTATCTATTAACTGTAGTTCCATTGTAAAAGTATATTCACGCAAAGAAAAAACATGGTTGAGGTAACCATAATCTAAGAGCAACATATTATGTTTGTAGTGAAACCATATTATTGTTGCACATTATAATATTATGGTTATATTAACGAATATAGTATGGTTAAAAAATATGAAATGTCATATAAAATGAATATGCCAGCTTTTTTACATTTTAGAATACAAAATTATTTATTATTTTTTATTAATGATTTTATATAAAAAACAGATGATTTTAATAATACATAGATACAATAATTAAATTAGCATGTTTCTTCTTCCAAATCGTGTTTCAAGAATATAAGGGAGGGAACACTTTTTCCATCGATTTAACGAAATTCGCACATGGCCCATACTATCGCAGTTCATGGATTTACCAGTAAAGAATTGTTCTTGAAGACATCACTTTCGGGGGATTTCTTTTCCAATTCAGCCAACACCTTTTTCATGTAGTCTTTCAAGTACAAAGTAAAGTCTTTCTTGTCTCCGAAAGCATTCTTGTAAACTGTGATTGAGAACAACATCAACGCCTGTCTCAACGGTTGAGTTTTTATCCTCATTAGCTTCTTCAGATCAGGTATAGAAATCTTTACTTTTAATGTCATCTGTTAAATTACATCACCGACCAATTTCGTTTTCTATCTGCGAACATTTCATCATCAGTAATATTTTCCCTGTTGATTTTCATGACTTTGAGGTTTTATTAATTTTTCTGGTCTAAAAATTAAAAATAAATTGCATTCTCACACCGAGAGGACTCGAAATGCGGGTAACCAGAGAAGATGGTTGCCACGTGCTCAAGTCAACAGCGAAAAAGATATAATTAAATATTTATTTTTAAATTTAATTCCCGAAACAATTGTTTATACATTTTTATTGTTTTTTTTTAAAACAAAGCAATAAACTCCGATGACATAAACAAACAAATAATTTTTATTTTTAAAAATCTTTTGGTTACCTACGAAAAAACTTTGGTTGTGGATTAAACATTAAATAGTTAAAACCAACCATGTTGATTTTTTCGTACGTAGTTACCATTTAATGATAAAATTTTAACCAAAACTTTTTTAACGGGACCAAAGTAACGTTACAAACAACTAAAATGTGTTCATTGCAACCATATTTGTTACAAAGAACATAATTTGGTTCCTGTGACCATACTATAACCAAATTTTTCTTTGCATGTTGGGGCGACAACCGCTTTGCTAAAGTGCTGCTTTCGAGGATCTTGTTTGTGATTCTTATACTATATAAGCTAGAGAATCTGGGAACAGCATGATTGTTTTTCCACTTTCAAGGGTACTTCTATAAATTTAGGCCTACTGTCCGACTATTGGAAGTTTGACCAAATTACACTCTTTTCTAAATGAATGATATATAATTTTAAAAGTGCCACACATTCAGTCAAACTGGACCAAAAAATTAAGTACTTTACAACGTTATAAGTTACGAATTTTAAATTAGCATTGAGAACAGCTATGAATACAAAAACAGCTCCGGCCTCCTTCCAGATGTGGAAGGTCACTTTTCAAACTAGACGTGTTAAGGTAAAGAATGCACCCTAGTGCACACATCAACTTTTGCAGATGACACAGCTTTTTTAAGTATTCATGAGAGTGCCCAAGAAGCATCACAACTTTTACAAGACCACATACTCAATTTGGAAAAATGGCTAGAAAAATGGAGAATAAAAGTGAATGAGCAAAAATGTACTCAATTAACTTCCACACTGCGTAGGGACTCATGTCCTCCTATTCGCATAAATAACCAAATGATACCACAGCTTTCAGACGTTAAATATCTGGGTATACATCTTGACCGTCGCCTTACTTGCAAAAGCCACATATTGGCGGAAACTCCACCCTGAGCTTAGATTGTAAACTCCTACTGTACAAGTCGATCCTCAAACCAATTTGGTGTTATGGGATTCAGTTATGGGGCACTCAGCTAGCAATGTAGAAAAAATTCAATGGCGCCAAAAAAAGATACTACGTATGATTACATCTGCTCCCTGGTATATAAAAAAATCGAACATACACAAAGACCTAAACATGTCATCAGTTAAAGTAGAAATAGCGAAACATGCAGTCACATATCTAAAGAGGCTTGAATCTTATCCAAACCCTTTGGCGCGTAACATGCTGAATGAACCTGGTTACAGTTGACTAAAAAGAAGAGATACTGCTTTTCTTGGCCGTACATTAGAGGGATGATCCGCAAATGATAGCAAAATCCGTGAAACAAATATTATTTTTTGTCTAGCACTGGCTGGACTTAAAAAGTATATTTTTATTTTAGACTTAAGATATGAGTAATTATTGTTAGTTCAAAAATATTGAAGATACAATAAATAATTTATGAAAATTATGTCTATCCGATTACAACACCGCAACGAAAGGAGAGAAAGAGAGGATTAGGGTACGCCTTTGATAACAGATAACAGAAACAAATTTTAAAATTTTTCTCTTGCCTCAAGCTTGACCATTTTCTTTTTAATTTAAATAATATTAATAAGGCTAAACAAAATACTAAATATTATTTTGTCCTAATATTATATTTTTCTTTATGTATATAAAAATACATTTTTCTCGCTAACTAAGAGAAAAAATTAAAAAAAAAAAAATCCTGAAAATTGTACTCAATATTTTGAAAAAAACTGGACCAGGGTATCGAAAACTCAAAAATTTTAAATTGTTTATAACTTGTTCATTTTAAAACATAATTGATAGATTATTAATATATCAGTTTGTATATAATAACTATATCTTGATTTTTGAAAATTAAAAAAAAATTTAAAAATCTGTAATTAAATTGCAGAAGCTCTAAAACATTTGCAGGTGCAAGATAACCAACATAGGAATACATAGCGCCAAATACAAACAGCTGAGTTTTTCCCAAAATATTATGATTCTGCCCCACTGTGCGTCTCTACTGGTCTCATGTTCGAAACACTCGGTGTGTTTTGTTTATTAGTTGTGTAGAACTTTTGGATAGGGCTTGGGGCATTTTGCTTGAACTAGTAAGTTTTTTTTTTTTTATTTTTTTAATTCTTAAGAAATGAAGACCTTAAAATGGATGTAAGAAATGTTGTTATGTTGTTATTGTTAAAAAATTCTGTGTTTTTTTATTTAATATTATGCTAATTGCTCATAACGTTTTATAATAAGAATTCAATTTATTTGTTGGGAGAAAAGAGCTAGTTCCTATATGTATTTCACTGGTTGCTGTGGCCAGATTATCAGGAAACCTTTTTTCTAATTTTAGAGAAGCCAAAAATACTCTAAGGGTAATAAAATTCTACAAAACACAATGTGTTCTGTGTTTTTTGTTTGTACACTCGAAGTTTGCACTCAAAACATAAAACTGCTTGAACCCACCCAAGTTCATTGTTATTATGTTCAACATTTACTTGTGCTTATTCAAACTTGTTTATGGAAACTCTGAAAGCTCATCGCATTTAGCTCGCTGGTCTTCGCTGTTTATTACTGTCCACTCATCGTTACTCATGTGCAATGAACAGACATGAATTCAATGAAATATTTTAATGACCGTCTTATAAGCTTCGGTTTTTTCTGCTCATGCAGTTCTTTAGTACAGAACCCTAAGAATGATATTCAGAAAACCAGAAGCCAAGCATAGAATCCTTAACAAAATGAAATGAAAATTACATCAGCCGCAAATACCTTTAACGGAACCAACACTAAACTTTATAGAATGGCAAATATAACTTGAGCAAATATGCCCAAGAGATACTGCAATGTTTTAAAATAATTAAAATCAGGGAGGTTTCACATTACCGGGAAATTTTTAAAATTACTTTTTTATGATTTTCTAAATTAGTGAATCGAATGATCAACGAACATATTGCCACAAATCCGTTTAAAAAAATATAGCGAAAATTTTTTTGTTATGGAGCGTCAATAAGAAAATATATCATCGATATATGAGCCCTTGATTTTGAAAGTTGTATAAGTCACATTTTTTTCGAGATATTTTGAGTTTTGCATTTTAAAGGATTAAAAAATATTTTTGTATTATGGAATATGATTTTTCGACAGTAAAGTAGTGCCAACAAACAAGTATTTATTATGATTGTGAAATTTATACCCATTTTTAAAAGGAAATGTTGTTTGGAAAGGTTGAAATGACTTATGCCACTTTCAAAATTAACTGCATGGCTTTATAAATGACTTATACCATTAAGAAAACATTTTTATTAATAACTAACATTTTATTCAAACTTATTTCATTGTAACCAAGTAAATTATTTATTAGTATTTAGGGAAATAAATTATTTGTGAAAAACTGGTGGGATATAGGGTATTAAATCTATTATGTTTTAAAATTTTTCTTCTGTTATTGGTCTAATAGTTGTGTATAATGGCAGCAAATTAATATCTTCGAATATTCTAAGTCTTCCTCTTTTAAGTGAGAGGTCTAATACTTTGAATTCGGAGCTGTCATCCAATGAAGTTTTATAAAACAAATTATATGGAGCATTTTTTAGAAATCTGAACCATTGTATTTTTAGCCAAGACACAGCTTCTCCATTGGTGTTTTTCTTTCTATTATTCGTTGATTCTTTTAGCTGTTTTGCCGAAATAAAATCTTTCTTAGCCATTTGAACTACCAAAAATGGGTTTCTCTTTTTACATGATTCTATTAAATTAAAATACTCAGTGATGTAACGAGTGATTTTTTAAGAGCTTGAGAACTTTTTTTTTAAAAAAAACGCTTAAAATTTGCAAAATCTCATCGGTTCTTTATTTGAAACGTTAGATTGGTCCATGACATTTACTTTTTGAAGATAATTTCATTTAAATGTTGACCGCGGCTGCGTCTTAGGTGGTCCATTCGGAAAGTCCAATTTTGGGCAACTTTTTCGAGCATTTCGGCCGGAATAGCCTGAATTTCTTCGGAAATGTTGTCTTCCAAAGCTGGAATAGTTGCTGGCTTATTTCTGTAGACTTTAGACTTGACGTAGCCCCACAAAAAATAGTCTAAAGGCGTCAAATCGCATGATCTTGGTGGCCAACTTACCGGTCCATTTCTTGAGATGAATTGTTCTCCGAAGTTTTCCCTCAAAATGGCCATAGAATCGCGAGCTGTGTGGCATGTAGCGCCATCTTGTTGAAACCACATGTCAACCAAGTTCAGTTGTTCCATTTTTGGCAACAAAAAGTTTGTTAGCATCGAACGATAGCGATCGCCATTCACCGTAACGTTGCGTCCAACAGCATCTTTGAAAAAATACGGTCCAATGATTCCACCAGCGTACAAACCATACCAAACAGTGCATTTTTCGGGATGCATGGGCAGTTCTTGAACGGCTTCTGGTTGCTCTTCACTCCAAATGCGGCAATTTTGCTTATTTACGTAGCCATTCAACCAGAAATGAGCCTCATCGCTGAACAAAATTTGTCGATAAAACACATTTCGAACCGAACACTGATTTTGGTAATAAAATTCAATGATTTGCAAGCGTTGCTCGTTAGTAAGTCTATTCATGATGAAATGTCAAAGCATACTGAGCATCTTTCTCTTTGGCACCATGTCTGAAATCTCACGTGATCTGTCAAATACTAATGCATGAAAATCCTAACCTCAAAAAAATCACCCATTATAAACAATTCGATTTTTTAATTTTATTTTTTATCAAACCAAAATCGCGATCATTTGGCATAAAAGAATGGCCGGATACCATAAATTTATGATCAACTGTTTCAACATTATTATCAGATGAATGAACAATTTGTAACCATATTTAAGCTATGTTAATGTTACGATTTTGTCCTGAGCAGGCATCACTGTAAGCTATGACATGCTTTTGAGTGGTAATGTCCCAAATGTGCTTTAAAATGCAGAACGCAACTTCCTGATGGTTTCTTCCATTTGTAAGGGTTCCGAATTCACTTTTGAAGTATGAACTAATCTATCTGAAGACAATATTAGTCTTATTTGTTTTCAATTCTTGGGATCACTACTTATATTTCCTCGCCGTATAATGTCTACAATTAATTATGAATAGCACGTTTTTACATTAAAGGATCACCTGAACCGTTATAATGAAGACATGACAAAATTACTCATAATTATTTTGCCAAACTTTGAAAACAGACTGACTTATACCACTTTCAAAATATACAGTAACTGTATTTTGTTTACCAACCAAAAAATAAACCGAATTTATCAACTTAATTTTCATGGCATACTGCGAATTACTTCAGATTATGTTATTTTACTAGGGTTTGATATGAACTAGCTGATAAACTAGATTTTTAAATTTTTGATTTATACTACTTTCAAAATCAAGGGCTCATATTTGAATATATCATCGAGAAAAATTAACGATAAAAAATAACGAACAAAACAATGTGTATATACTGTAACATTCACATTGCGTAGAGACTCATGCCCTCCAATTCGAATAAATAATCAAACTATCAAACTATGGAAGCTTAATATTTTCTCTGTGTCACAATTAAAACAATCAATTGAAGTTTTTATGTTTTTCGTTTGGTTAAAAATGTGGACGTATACTTAATATTTAATTTATGTGTAAAATAATTACAAATCAATCATACGTATGATGAACCGCTTTAATGATATTATCTAGATCTACATATACATAAAAACACAGTAACTCCTGTTTCTGTCTGTCTATCTTTTTGTCTGTGTTCGCATCACGTACAAACTACTGGATGGATTTTAACAAAAAGTGAAAGTGGAGAAAAGGCAGTAAAAGTATGCAGATTTTTTTACCGATTTAATCGTACTGCATACTTTAAGGCATCTTTTGTTTCTGAAAGCGGAGTATTTTGAACAGCGCAAGAGATGACGCTGTTTTAAACTAATGACAACATATGAATTGAAAGTGGGATATTTTAATTACGGTTGTTCAACAGATGGCGCTGTTAAAATAATGAAAGAAATATTAATTACTTACTGCCAAATAGCCAATTGAATAAAATTTGTATTTGATTTGTATTTTTGCTTTGTGGAATTACATTGTTATTAAAATATTTTAAACACCTTTAACAGAGCTGTACAATAATTTTTCGTTTTTTAGAATTTTATATAAATTATAGAATTTTTTTTACAAGTTTTCTCGTATTCCTTTATCTGGGTTTGGTTGGTTAAATAGGTGTTGCTTACAACTAAACACTACCCTAAATAGATAGATACAAGAGTGCTGATGACGGACATGGCTGTCCAGAAAATGTGCATTCCGCTCCTGCTAGTGTCTCAAAATTAAATTTTCCCAATTTTTCTTTAATATTATCACCTAATTTGTAATTTAATTAATTCTTTCTTCGAGAGAATAAAAACGAACTTAAGCTTGACTATAAATTTTATTATATGTAAATTTTAGAATTTTATCCAACGTAACGTTACATAAAATAAATACGTAAGAGTCTTAAAATTTTATGTGGATTACTTTCAAAGCAAAATGCAACAAAATGTTGTCAGAACGCACACAACGTGTGTGGGCACAACTAGTATTAAATAAGATAATTTGATTCCAGCAGAATTAAGAGAAATGGGTTAATGACATAAAAAGCGTTTGCCGGAAAATTATCGTAAATTAAAAAACTCAAACTCAAATTATACAAAAAATTCCTTATTGAATTTAAAAATGTATTGTTTTCAAAATTGAAATACTATAAAATTTAGTTAAAAAATTGTGCAAGTTACTTTATTATTATTTATACATATAGTAAAACTGCAATAGGGCCGTATCCGTACATAAACTATTTGTGAAAAAAAACAATTTTTTTTAATCTATATGCGATTTATTCATATAAACTAATTTTAAACAAATCAAGAGACTTTCTTTTGTTAAAAATATATTTTAACAAGCCATCCCCGGTGCGCTTCGCTACTATCATCCACAAAAAATACAATAAGCACTTGGAAGAAAAATATGGCCAACATTTAACTCGAAAACTCACGCTATTCTCAAGTCTGATATGTTTTAGTTCATATGTAAGGTACGACGCTACTGTTTCCATCCAATATGTTTTTTGCTACACTGAACGAGTTAACACGATAACAATTTTTTTAATTTTTATGGGAGGTACAACTCCCACTGTCCTAATCCAGTCTGTATTTTGCTAGATTATGCACATTACTATGAGGGTTACGTGTGCAAAGTTTCAAGACTCTACCTTTTGTAGTTCTCTAGGTAGACAATAATATTTTCCACTCTGTATAGGAGGTACCACGCGCACTGCCCAAATCCATTTTGTATTTTGCTAGACTAATAGTTATACGTGCAACGTTTCAAGGGTCTAGCTATTTCAGTTTTCAGATACGTGATAATAATTTTTTACTTGGTATATGAGGTCTGTGTTTCTCAACACAATGTATCTTAATATGGGGAGTTACTGATGCAAAACTCCAAGGCGCTACCTATTGCAGTTCTCTATGTAAACGATAATAGTTTTATAATTTGTATGGGAGGGACAATGCCCACTGTCTCAATTCATTATGTATTTTGAAATACTATGCGCATTAGCAACGGGGTTACTCGTGCAAAATTTCAAGGCTCTAACTATTCTAGTTCGCGAGAAATTCGATAAAAAATTTTCACTTTGTATGGCAGGTACCACGCCCTCTATTACAATCCAGTCTGTGTTTCTTTAAACTATGTATGTTGTTACAGGTGCAAAATTTCAAGGTGCTAGCTATTACTGTTTTCAAGCACACGATGATAAATAATTACTTTGTATAGGAGCTGCCACGCCCACGACGAAAATTCAAAAAATAAGTACCCTATTTTACAAAATGTGAAAACTTCAGAACTTCAGAAACTTTCTGAGCTGGTCATCACATTGCACCTTTTTTAGCTCCTTAGTTCAGTTCAGAGCCTTAATATAGTTTAGGTCCTTAGTTCAGTTGAGCTCCTTTGTTCACTTTAGCGTATTAGTTTATATTTCTTGTTAGTTCATTTGTTGTTATTTTTTGTTGTGAATCATTCAACTGACCTAAGTGAGCTTCACACTGAGCTCATATAAGCACAGCTTTCCGACAAATAAGCATGCAAAAAAAAATCGATCTTTGAAAAATTTGTGCAACATAGCGTCAAATTTAACAGACTTATTTCACTAAGAAGACATCATTTATTACTTTTACTACTACAGCATCTCCTTCTATAAAATTTCCACAAATTGTAATTTTCTTTTTTTTTAAGATGACGTTTGAACATGATTTCCATATCATCCTTGAGCTTACTACTACTAACCTAACACAACAACTTGCAACATTATATGCAGAGATAAAATGGCACAAAATAAAAATGCATTAAATATGGAAATTTAAAATTAACCCTCGAAGGCACGTGACTGTGTACCAAGTAGACTTTAATGAAGACATAAACATCATAATTTAAATTCATATTTACAGCAGGATGATTAAAATGTGCATATGAATTATGTCCCTAATGGGCACAAGCATATTCGAAATTGTTAACTTGATTAGCGAACATAAAGATACACGATAGGATATTCGATAAACGGGCAGTTTTATAGAAAGAAATTTAATTTTAATTGAAAAATATAAGTTAGATCTGGAACCCGCCTCATCTAATAATTTATATTGGATGAGGAGAGTTCTTCAAATAAAATACAATTTGTGTACTATAAAAGACACACATGCCTCTATACGGATATATAATATACATACCCAGCATACATCATTAAGATGTAAGAAAAATGCCGCGATGTTGCGGGTTTGAATCCCGCAAAAGACTCTGGGTATTTTCTGAAGAAAACGAAAAAGTCGGAATCGTATAAGAATGCCGCCAGAGTTCTCCAATGAAAAATATACATAAGAAGTGGATGACACAAAATCAGAAATATAAAATCTGAATTTTCTTGCCGATACTTCTGTTAGAAATCTAACAGAATTCTCAAGAAAAGTACATGGAAAATTCATTTATATTACCCGATAGATAACAGATATCTAAGAGCAAGTCGAATATATAGGGTGGTTAAATTTTTAAGGGCCGATGTTAATTTTGAATAAAAGACAAATTTTTCAGGAAATTATTGTCATTTCTTTTTATTTTGATAATATTGGTACGGTTCAATTATGTGTGGAATAAAATATTGGTGAAATGATCGCTGCGACCTCGGCGGCACACCTCCATCCGATGCTCCAAATTTTCGATGACGCTGAGGCATAATTGAGGTTCTATGCCGTTAATGTGCCGAAATATTTCATGCTTTAGCTCTTGACTTGTTTCTGGCTTATCGACGTACACCTTTTCTTTCAAATAACCCCAAAGAAAGAAGTCCAACGGTTTCAAATCATATGATCTTGGCGAATGATATTGGGAATTGAGATATAACACGGCCATTGAATTTGTCGCGCAAAAGATCCATTGTTTCCTTAGCTGTGTGGCAAGTGACACCGTCCTATTGAAACCACATATCGTCCACATCCATATCTTCCAATTCGGGCGATAAAAAGTTCTTTATCATCTCATCATCATTCGCTCAAATTCGGCAATTTCACTGAGTTGAAAATGTGCCTCATCACTGAAGATGATTTTCTTCGAAAATTGATCATCCGCTGTTGCAATTTCTTGCCGCGTTGCTCGATGATGTATCTTTCCATGCTTCAAATTGAGTTAGTCTGAAATTCAGAAATGTGAAATTAAGTGCAGAAAAAACTTGACGTTTAGGTGTGGTTCACATTCAAAATCGGCCCTTAAAATTAAACCACCCGATGCTTCTGTTTAAATTTCCCTACGTAAACTTGCCATCATTGTCCTGGCGTTGTTAGTTAAATTTCTTTAGCTAAAATGTAATGCATTTTAATAGTAACAACCATATGTATAGAATGTAAAAGTAACTAGGTTGAAGTTAATTTAACCGATTCGAAAAAAGGAGGATGGTAATAAATTGTATCGTTTTCATATTCTAGATTTTTCTTAAAGTAATATAAACTACGAAGCTTCTGACTTTTTCTGCGGAACACACCCAGAGTATTTGATTTCAGTATTCAAGATGGCTCAGGCTCTGGTCTGTTCCAAAATTATTGTAAAAAGCTGTTTAAACAATTATTTTTATCACTTAGTAATTCATTTCGAAGTATAATATATGAATGTAAAGGGTTCCCAGCAACCTTTCATAGTATCATAGTGCTAAGAGTCTTATATCATGTAAAATCTATTTTTAATGCTTCAAAACATTTTAAACATAAAATTCTTGGAATTTTAAAAAATTTTGCCAAGCCTTCCTCAACGGCTATACCTTTGAAAAGCTTACAATTCCCCAGGGACCTCTTCAGTCATCGGAGTATTTAAAAAAGTAGATTTAACTATATCCAAAATAACAAAAGGTAGGAAATTTTAGGGGACAGTTATGGGTGTCCCTATAAGTAAAACTTGAGTTGAGGTATATTTATTTTGCACCGTTTTACACAAATGCTTAAAGCTTTCTACAATTCAAAAATAAATTTTTTTTGATTCAAATGGTATCCCCATAGCTGGAGTAATTTAACGTATATCACTTTTAACTTTTTTCCTGTCTGTCTATCTGGGTTCGCATTACGTAAAAACTACTGGATTGCTTTTAAAAAAATGTTTTGAGGAGGTAGTTTAGTATCCTGATTTCAATATAGTATACTTTATTTCTGCAAAAATATCTTACTACCAAGAGAAAGTGAAGAAACAGCAGTGATAGTACGCAATTTTACCGATATGCATACTTTAAGATACCTTTTACTTATGAAAGCAGGCCATTTTAAAAAACCTTTTACAGGGCTTTTTCATAATTATAATATTAGTAAAAATACAAATTTTATTCAATTGGCGCCATCTGTTGCGCAATAGTTTTTAAAATATCCCAGTTTTAAACCGAAAATAGCGTTTTTTTCACTGCTTTTTCTCCATTTCTAAGATATCTTGGAAATGAGATATTTCTGCGGAAAAACGTATACTATATTGGAATCAGGATGCTATAATACCTCCGTACAAAATTTTGTTAAAATCCATCCAGTAGTTTTTACGTGATGCGATAACAAATTAAAAGCAGACAGACACACGGAAATGTGTTACTATTTTATTATATGTATGGAGTCTAAATATGTAAAAATTATTGATAATTTAGATTTTTAGAATCCATACAAATAATAAAATAGTAACTGATTTCCGTCTGTCAGTCTGTCTGCTTTTCATTTGTATTCGCATCACGTAAAAACTACTGGATGAATTTTAACAAAATTTTGTGAGGAGGTATCTTAGCATCTAGATTCCAATAAACGATATTTTTTTTCCGCAAAAGTATCTCATTTCCAAGATCTCTTGGAAATGGAGTAAAAGCAGTGAAAAGCACAATTTCCGGTTTAATGGTACTGAAATTTTCGGTTTAAAACTGGGATATTTTAAACACTATTGCATAACATTAGGCGCCAATTGAATAAAATTTGTATTTTTACTTTGTGGAACTACAACGTTATTAAAGGCACATTTTACAGAGCTTTACAATATTTTTTAGAATTTTTTATAAATTTTACAATTTTATCCAGGGATGGGTACCTTTATATAAAGTAAACACACAAACCATAACTGAAGCACTATAAAAGTAAGAGTCTTACAATTGGTGTACAATACTTTCAAAGTAAAATCAAGCAAAATATTGTCAGGACGCCCACGACACAGCTTGTAACTAATATAAAATGCTTTTAAAAACCTATCACACATGTCGTATATACATTTATCACAAATGACCCAGACATGTATGACTGAAATCCGTATTAAAAAACTGAAAAAAAAATCACTTATTTGTCAGAACTGTCGGATTCAGACAATGTTATGAATGAATATTTTGCTGGCTGGGATATGTACACATTGTTTGTATATGTGTGTATATATATTAACTGCTTAAAAACCATATGATATAGTGGCTCTTGTCTACATAAACTAATAAGGTAAATATTTTTTTTTTTATAGAAAAGACAATCATAATGTCAGTTTGTATGTAGAAGCGTAAGTAAATACTCGTATGAATGTGTTGTTTAGGATAATCAGTTGCTTATTATGGAATACATGTATGTTTGTATGTACATGTATGATGTATAATGTATGTATGTGTGGGTTTGTGTGCAATAAATTGTATTGTTGTTTACGTTAATTTTGCGTTTAGTTAATCTAGCAAAATGTCAAGTTAAATTATAAATGAATTTGTTTTTAATGTCATTTACAAAAGACATTACACGTGTTGAATAATCTCAATACTCTTACAGCTGCATATAATTACATTATCAAACTATCGATACATACTTTAAGGAGAAATTTTATATAATTCCTACATATTTCTTAACTGGCAATATAAGATGTCAGTATTGTTCATTAAAGGTGTTTCAGGTAAAAGTTTACCGTCATTTGTACGTTAAAGTATTGCCAACCATAAAAAATGACTTAAGATGACTGAAAGTCGAGGGCTATTTAAAATCAAGCGGTAAACGGTTGCAATTAAAACACCAAGATATTTTAATGAAAATTCACACAGACATAGCTGAGGCTCCTTTGAAGTCGCAAAAGTGAATAATTTCCCGGCTACCTCAGCGCTACCTAAACGGTGTTAAGAATCATTCCTAGGAAGTTCATATGTTCTAGAAAGTTGTTTATTGAGATCTTAGGTTCATTTTTGTAGTTGATTGTTTCCTTGAATTTTGAACGGTTTGCTGCCTATGGACCTGAACAGGGGAAAAAAGGTAAAAAAAAATTAATTTTTTTAAGTTTTTTGCGATTTTGACCTTGAAGATGGAGTTTTTTTTGATTTTATATGTTCAAAATTTTTGTTCTTTATGACAAGAGCTACAACTTTGCCTCAGATAGTATATCAAAATTCCAAACGGTTTGCAAAATATGAGCTTGAGTAAATGATCATTTTTTTGCAAAAATGACATGGAGGCCCCACATCTTTGAGGGACCATAAAAAAAAAACTGGAGGACTTTGGGAAAAACTGGGAGACAGAGGTCTTTTTTTTGGTCTTTTATCACGTAGTGGTGTCCGTATATGGTTATTTTTTTCCGTGTTGCACTGTGTAATTTAAAAGAGAGTAATATGTAAGCAGTAATTCTCCAAAAAACATAAGATAAAGAATAAACATCGAAATCAAAGCACAGTATTTAAACTATATCTCCCTAGGAGTTCTTGCTTATTTCCGTAAAAAATTGTTTCGTTAGAGAAAATTGAGAATAAAGAAATTTTAATCTAGCTTTTGACCTAATTTTGCTACAGTAATTTTGCTACAGTAATTTTGCTACAGTAATTTTGCTACAGTAATTTTGCTACAGTAATTTTGCTACAGTATGTCATTGATGCCGGGGGGCGGTGCACAGTGGTGCAGATTCAAAATATTTCGGAAATAATTCAGAAATTTGTAAAGGGCTAAACCGATTAATCCAAAATTTTACATGAGTATAGCATAGGAGTATCCGAGTTTAAGTTTTGACGGTGGGCACCATCCACTTGTGATATGTATTTTCAAAGTTGAGTAACTTGCACCTGCATATTTTTGGATATTGGCATTTATTTAATTTTTGTTTGATTTTCAAAAATTATACATCGTATTAAAGGTCTGGTTAATACCTAAAAAGTGAGATACATCGGTCTAGTTTTTTTCAAAACAAGGAGTACAATTTTCAGGAAATTTTTTAGATTTTTTTCTCCGTTAGCAAGGAAAATTTTAACTATTGTGGCAAAATTTCAAGGTTATATCTTTTCTGAGCTAAAAACTAGACGATTTTCAATTTAAAAATTCTACTGTTAACATAACAGTAGCATAACATAACATAAATCAATAACATAAACTAATAGAAGTGTGATAAATATGGGAATACGCATATTTAAAAGCACATGGTTTTGCACGTAAGAAAGATATTGAGCTGATTCTATTCTTCTTTTGTTTGATAGCAGACTACCTCGACTATATTTATATACACAAGAAAAATATAATATTAGGAGAAAATTTTAAAATTCGTTGCTTTTATCGGTTATCAAAGGGGGACCCTAATACTTTCCTTTCGTTGCAGTGTTGTAATCGGATAGGCAGATTAGACAGATGATTTTTGTTCTATTCTTTACTTTAACACGTCTAGATTGAAAAGTGACCTTCCACATGTCGGAGCAAGCCGGAGCTTTTTTTGTATTTCATAGCTATTCTCAATGCTAATTTAAAATTCGTAACTTATAACGTTGTAAAGTACTCGTACTCTAATTTCTTTCTTTTTGGCCAGTTTGACTGAATGTGCGGCTTCATTGACCATCGTAGAGCAGGGAAAATTTTTGTTATTTTTTCTTCCCTTTTTAAAATTATATATCATTCATTTAGAGAAGTGTGTAATTTGGTCAAACTTCCATTAGTCTGACAGTAGGCCTAATTTTATAGAAGTACCCTTCAAACAAAAAAAAAATCATGCCGTTCCTAGATTATATAGTATAATAATCACAAGCAAGATTATAGAAAGCAGCGCTTTCGAAAATCGATTTTTTTCCTCTATGGTCCCAAGGTACGGCGTTGTGTAGTGGTTGACCACCAAATTTCAAGACGAAGATATTCGAGTTTTTAATTAAGAGGCTTCAAACAACTTCCAACAAGACCGCACAAATAAAAAAGAAGAAGCCCCTTGGCGTTCCTGACATCAAGGAAAAGTCAGCAACACATAATCGTTCAGGAAGCGGCAACTAAAATTATAATAAAAATAAAAATAAATCAGTCAAGTGCGAGTCAGACTCACACACGAAGGGGTTCCGTACTATCGTCAGTACAACTTTAAAGGGAGGCACCCTTAAATTTTTAATTATTTTTTATAACAGAGCATAGTAATAAATACCTTGTGTAAATATCAAGTGTCCGCCTATAATGTTTAGAAGAGAAGGTCCAATTCCTAAAATTCGCGACATATTGGAAACACCCTTTTATTTTTATTAAATTTATATTCGTTAATTGTTATTGCAGTAGATTTTGTAAAATATAATCTGTGTAAATTTTAAGTGTCAGCTTATTACTATTAAAACATAAGGTCTTTCTATGAAAATATCAGGAGCCTACTAATTGCCGTTCAAAAAATAGAGCAATATAAGTGAAAAACATGCTATTGCGGAACACGCTTTAATTGTTATAGCGGCGATGGCAACATCTACTGTAAAAAATTCAAAAGTCTACCTATAACGGTTCAAAAAATTAGGCCATGTACGTGCAAATCATGTCTCTCCCGGAACAATTCAATGTTATTATTTGTTATAGCGACCATGGCAATTCCCTTTCCATGAATATATCAAGAGTCTACCTTGATATATTCATAAAAAATAAGGCAATATACGTGAAAAATATGTCACTGTGGGTAAATCCTTTTATTTTTAGTAATCATTATTGCGGCCCACAGTGTTGTGAGTGTGGCCATAAATAGAAAAATCCAATTATGGAAATTAAAAAAATGGCTAATGGCAATTAATAAAAGACACTTTTACTAATAAGCGTAAAAAAAATTAGATTAAAATAAGATATGGCTCTTCAAAATTGTGGTTTGAAATAACTGCAATTTTGTATAAAAAAGGAATAAAAATGATCATGAGCATGTTCGTAGGGTTAAATAATTGAATTCATATGGGATGAAAGCTGAGACTCCCACGATTCCAAAGGTGGTTGGGTTTTTCATATGCGTTATACCTATAAAAAGTTACACGGCTTTAAAGTCGAATTATTTTCATAATATTTTCACAATTTTTAAGTAACAAAAAATGGATTTGGAAAAATAAATATCAAGAAAATGTGAAGGATGATAATATAGCAGATATATCTTTTGAAACTGTATTACTGCATAGTGAAGATATGTATAGTTTAAGCGAATCGTAGCATTTTTTCTAACTTTTATCACACGTATAAATTCCAGGATATACGGGAAGGACACGAATCCTTGCTCCGAATTTTTTTAAATTTTTTGCCAACCTAAATATATGTGCTAAATTTCACATCTTTACAATAACTTTTTCTATTTATGGCCACTCCTTATATGAAGTCACGACACTGTGCGGCCGTGCCAACATAGCTTCTATACAAATTTCAAGAGTCTAACTATTAAGATTCAAAAAATAAGGCGTTATACGCGCATAGTTTTAAATACTGTCTGCAAATTTTAAGTGGTTGCCTCCTAAAGCTCAAGAAATAAAAACATAAACGCAAATAACACGTCACTTTCGGAACAACCTATAAAATTTAGTATTTTTTGCTATAGCGGCCACAGTTATACATCTACTGTGAAAATTTCCAGAGTCTACCTATTATGGTTTAAAACTTAGGCCATATACATGTAAATCACCTCACTATCGGAACACCCTTTAATTTTTATGTTTATTTGCATATACTTGCTTATATAGCGAACAGTTCACGAAATAAACACATACGTTGCTATAGCGGCAACAGTTATATGTCTTGTGAGAAAATTTAAAGATTCTACGTATTTCGGATCCAGACGGACGGACAGACATTTTAGCGAAAACAATATGGTTATGTTTTTACCCTTTGGGTACGGAACCCTAAAAAAGATAAATGAACCTTGTTTTAATTTGAATAATAGCTTGGCTACTAACCCAAACTAAAAAATTCACTGAAATTGATTGATTACGGGGTATGCTAGTTTCCCTAAGTGATTAAATTAGCTCGCCAGAAAACCTGGTTATAATTGATTTCCTAATGTTTTTTTATTTGTGTGTTTAACCCACATATTTGTTAAGCAAAACCATTTCTTGAAATTTAAATTCTATACGTATAATAAAACAGTAACTCATTTCCAAAAAAAAATATCTTATTTCCAAGAAAAAGGGGAGAAAAAGTAAGTGAAAGTACTCCAATTTTTTTTACCGATTTAAAGGCACTGCATACTTTAAGGCATCTTTTATTTTTGAAAGCAGTATATTTTAAGCAATGTTGCGCAACAGATGGCGCTGTTTTAAAATTATGAGTAACTCATTTCCTGTCTGTCTTTCTTTTACAAAGCTTTACAGTAATTTTTAGAATTTTATATAAATTTTAGAATTTTATCCAGGGATGGATACCTTTATATAAACTAAATACGTAAGAGTCTTAAAATATTCGAGGCTTACTTTCAAAGCAAAGTCAAACAAAATATTGTCAGGAAGCACACAACGTGTGTGGGCACAGCTAGTTATTTTATAAATTTATGCAATTTGTATCATCAAAATTTTTTCATTCCAACTTTTAATTTAATTCCTCTGAGGCAGTTTGTACATTTATTTTGAATAATAAATAAATAACAAAATATGTATATGAATATTAAATTAATTAATATTAATTATAAAAAATTATAATAAAACTATATTTTAATATACTGCCATGCCTTTCAATAATGAAGACAATTAATTTTATAGAATTTATGTCAATTTAATTTAAATTAAATTAAATTTAATTTAAATTTAATTTAAATTTAATTTAAATTTAATTTAAATTTAATTTAAATTTAATTTAAATTTAATTTAAATTTAATTTAAATTTAATTTAAATCTTTAATAGTCAAAATAATGGAGGAATTTTATTTAAATGGAATTTTATTTAAATAAAACAGAATAAAAGAACACGAGAATTATTTTTGGCAATTATTTTTAGGTTTCCGTAGTTTCGTTCCGTAAAGTTTAAAAATGTAATCCTCTTGTTTTCACTTCGTCCGCCTTTTATATCTGAAACCATAATAGGTAGACTCTTGAAATTATCACAGTAGATGTATAACTGATTAATTTGCTATAGCAACCAATACTAAAACTTATAGGATGTTCCAATAGAGACGTGTTATTCACGTATATGTGTTTATTTTTTGAACTGTAGGAGGCATACACTTAAAATTTATAAACAGTAATTAAAACTTAGTTCGCTATATAAACAAGTAAAAATTACCTTAAAAATTAAAGGGTGTTCCGATAGTGATGTGATTTGCATGTATTTGGCCTAAGTTTTGAACCATAATAGGTACACTCTTGAAAATTTCACAGAAATTTTCACCGTGGCCGCTATAGCAACAAATATTAAAACCTATAGGGTGTTTCGATAGAGACGTTTTATTTGCGTTTATGTCTTTATTTCTTGAGCTGTAGGATGCAACCACTTAAAATTTGCAGAGTAATTAAAACTGTGTTCGCTTTATAAACAAGTATATAAAATTAAACCTAAAAACTAAAGGGTGTTTCGATCGTGACGTGATTTGCATGTGTATGGCCTAAGGTTTGAACTATAATAGGTAGACTCTTGAAATTTTTACAACAGATGTATTACTATAGCCACTTTAACAAATAGTAAAAATTAATGGGTGTTCCGAAAGTGATGTGATTTGCATTTATATGACCCAATTTTTCAACTATATAAGGTAGATTCTTGAAATGTTCACAGAAGGTGTATTAATATGCCCTTTAAAATTAATTAATATGGCCTCTAAAAATTAAAGGGTATTCCGATAGTGACTTAATTTGCATGTATTTGGCCTAATTTTTGAACGATAATAGGTACACTATTGAAATTTTTACAGCAGATGTATTACTATAGCCACTACAACAAATAGTAAAAATTAATGGGTGTTCCGAAAGTGATGTGATTTGATTTTATATGGCCCAATTTTTCAACTATAATAGGTAGATTCTTGAAATTTTCACAGAAGGTGTATTATAACACAGGTGTAAAAATAAATGTAAAAATTAAAGGGTATTCCGACAGTGTCGTGATTTGCACGTATGTAACCTTATTTTTTGAACTGTAATAGGTAGGCTCTTGAAATTTGTATAGAAGATATGTTGCCACGACCGCTATCATGATTACTAAAAATAAAAGGGTGTTCCCACAGTGACATGTTTTTCACGTATATTGCCTTATTTTTGCAATCGTAACAAATATATAACAAATAATAAAATTAAAAGGTGTTCCGATAGTGAGAGTAGATGCCGGGAGTTTTAGGAATTTAACCTTCTCTTCTCAACGTTATAGGCAGACACTTGATATTTACACAGGGTATTTAGTACTATGCTCTAGTACAAAAAATATTATTAAAGGGAGCCCCCACATAAGGCTTGATAAAATTAACAACTTGCATTTTTAAAGTTATACTGAAGATAGTACGGAACCCTACATGTGTGACTCGCAGTTGACTGATTTATTTTTATTTTATATGGATTTATATCTGCACAAGCAAAAATATAAAAAATGTAAGGTGCAGAAACTATGCTGCTAAAGTTTCATTAGATGTTAGTAGGGTGGTCTGAAAAATTCAATTTTATTTTATCTAATTAAAGAATAATCTAGTAAGTTAACAAGGCTGTTGATCTCTTTATTACATTTTCAACATTACAACATGTTAATATAAGGGAGTTATAAAACTTCAGATATTTGTTTTATTTCGGGTGTTTAACACCTTTTCTGTTTCATGTTTTTTAAACTGCGAAATCTCACTTAACATGGTTTTCCATTAAATGTAACTAATTTGTATTCCAACATGTTTTGAGTTTTTTTTTTTTTTAATTGTAAAAACTATCCGTTTTAATTTTGTTCATTGATCACTGCCTTCCAAGTGATTTATGACCTTAATATTTTGGCTCCTTACTTCTTTAATTAAATAGAAAAGAATTGGGTAAATCCCTTAGACATTACATTCAACTTGGTTTTTACCATAAGACCTTAAACCACCTTCACCACAATAGATACAATAAATAATATGAGAAAACAATTGCCGTATTCACAAGCGCTGCTAAGGTGTAGGTAGTATTGCATACTACTTATTTCTAAAAGTTTCTTCTTTTTAATAGTTGCCATTCACACTGTATTAATAGCACAGAAACAAATACAACGTTTGAAAAACATATGAAAAAAAGTACTAAGTGTTGTATCGCATGTTTGCATGAAAATTGCTGTATTTTGTTAGCACTTAGCACGTACTAGGGGGCTTGTGAATAGGGCAAATATTCATAATTTTCATCATATCAAAATCAGATAAGAAACAAAAAATAATGTATTAAATCTACGGATTAAGTTTACGACATAAATCTACGGAAAAAATTCGAGTTAATTTAAATTCTAACATTCAAGTTTTATATTCCACTCTATAGGAAAAAAAATGTCTGTTTCATTTTATTCAAACGCACATTTACTTCACACCCCAGGCGAGTATCATACAATTACAATTGAAGTGTATGGAAAAATACAATTATGGACAGAAAATAAAGAAAAGTTTTAAAGCCACAGACATGAATGTGAGGGAGGCTACGATTGCTTTTATTATTACTCCTTGTATTTTTGATCAAATGTGGCTGCAATATTTGTAGGCACAACACAAAATGCATTTTCAATTTGAACTATTTTTGCTTTCAGCACCTTCACAAATACACTCAGACTATACATACATATGTATACACATACTTGACTCAATAGTTTAAACGTATTTATACGAGGGATATTCTTGAACTCCCTTGTTAGTAATAGCACTACAACCAATTGCCGCTGTGAGAAATGGGAAGTAGTCAGCGTTTTGTTTTGAAAATAACGTTGCACAGTGGTAAAAATTATCCGATTATTAATAAGTACACCACGCCAAAAATACTAAGTTAGGGTCGCCCAAAATTAAAAAAAAAAATTTAAGACAATTTAAGACCTACACATGACGTACATTTTTTATAGATATTTTCAAGGCCTACTTAAATTTAAAAAAAATCTTAACATCTGAGTTAAAACTAAATTTTTATGACATTTCCAAAAAATTATAGACCAGAGATACCCAACTTTGGGGCCCTACCCAGAAGCCCCCCTGTGTCCATGTCCAAAATAAATCGTTTTCAAACCACTGTGCGCTGCAGACATGCTTCATATATTTACCTTGTATAGTGGCACCCGTGTTTGGCAAATTACTCAGGATGTAGCAGCATATGTGACGCAAGCTGACGAAAGGGACCTTATCTTTGCAAGGGTAAAAAATTTCATGTTTTCTCTTGTTTGCACCAATCGATACCTATACATATATAGAAATCAACTACAAAATAGATTTTATTTCATATCGAATTAGGCAGTCTAATTTTTTTTGCACAAATTAGTTGTCCAACTTTAACCTTGATTATCTCAATTCAGTTGTCAATTACACTTTGTAATTAATTACACATGCAATTACGCAATTATATGTAATTTTAATTTTTTTAAATCAAATGCAATCCACTTTTAGTAATTGTCATTGAGATTCTTTTTTTTTTAATTACACACTACATGTAATTTGTAATTGAAAAATGACAATTACAATTACTTTTTCATTTGTAATTGGATATTTTCAATTAAAAATTACTTTTAATTGTAATTGAAAAAATCAATTATAATTACATATAATGAAATTTTGTTCAATTGAAAGTATAAGTGGTTGTGATCGCTTTTACTCTCTGATTTAAATTACAATTACTTTGAATGTGTAATTAAGAATATTCAATTACACATTACCTGTAATTTTAATTGTAATTGAATCACCCCATGTCTGCTCAAAACTATACTTTTGAATTAAAAACTTCAAACGCCATTACTTCGTCAATTTGCTAGATTTTTGGCTAAACTTTTATGATCTTTCCCGCATTTTGTACTCTATCGAAAAACATAGAAAACTCTAATTCGACCCCTGGCAAGATAAGGTCCCTTTCGTCAGCTTGCTTCACATATACATATTTATATCTATGTATATATGAGCCGTTTATTTTGAAAGTGGCATAAGTCACTGTCGCTTTAAATCGATATATTTAAGGATTAAAGTGTACCTATATATATTTTGGTTTTCCCAAAGCCATTTCTATTATAGCAAATTCATGATCATGATCATTCATGATAAGTGGCGCTTACCATGTGATTGCAAATTTTTGCAAAAATGAATAATAAATAAATCTTATTTGCCACTTTCCAAAGAAACGGCTCATATATAAAACAGAAAATGTTCTTGTATGTCGAAACTCTGCCTACACCAGTGGATCGATCTTCCTGGCAATTTGATAATAAGCAACCGAACAGAACAAGTCCCACACATCTATGCTCCGAAATTGATCTTACAAAAGAAATATATAATTTTTTGTGATATATTGTGGGGAGCTTCGTTCCCCACATCTTACCATCGAAAATGATACCAAGATCTAAGAATTCAGTTACTGATTCCATCAAACAACCATCTAAGAAATCCTGTAGTATAGAAAATAAATTCCGAGAGCAACACATATGTTAACATTTCTTCAAATTCCATAAATCCATATTAAGTGGATTTTACACCAATTGCAAGTAAATTCCATCTGCTAATAATTTTTAACATAGAAAAATGTTCACATCATTTGCCTTTTCGAAATCATTACGTAATTGTGTATGTGCTGTCCGGTGTCGTTTTAATTTTTACGTGTTCCATAAAGAGGCTGTAACGTGCACTGGAGACGATTAAATAAACTCTTCTAATATTGTATATGTGTAGAAACTCGCCAATCATCATTTGTATTGTGACTTTGCAGCGTTCGTTTGTAAGTATGTCTTCATTGGATGATGACTTATTTGTACTAGGATGCCGTGTATAAATACTTTTAACAATTTTTCACATGGCTTTCTTCATCTTCTTGCGATTGCCATTTATTTCCATCTTTACGTTCTATAAAGATGGTAAGCATATCAGCATATTAGCTCATTAGTGCATATCAGCTACTTAGTTCAGTTGAGTTCCTTAGATCAATTAGCGCCTTAGTTCAGTTCAACTGTTTAGTTCAGTTCAGTTCAGCTCCTTAGTTCAGTTCAGCTCCTTATTTCAGTTCAGCTCCTTAATTTACTTCAGCTCATTAGCTCACTCAGCACATTAGTGCATATCAGCTACTTTGTTCAGTTGAGCTCCTTAGATCAATTAGCGCCTTAGTTCAGTTCAACTGTTTAGTTCAGTTCAGCTCCTTAGTACAGTTCAGATCCTTAGTTTACTTCAGCTCATTAGCTTACTTAGCTCAATATCTCACTCAATATCTCACTCAGCTCATTAGTGCATATCAGCTTCATACTTAGTTCAGTTTAGCTCCTTACATCGATAAGCGCCTTAGTTCAGTTTAACTATTTAGTTCAGTTCAGCTCCTTAGTTGAGTTCAGCTCCTTAGTTTACTTCAGCTTAGCTCAATAGCTCACTCAGCTCATTAGTGGATATCAGCTACTTAGTTCAGTTTAGCTCCTTAGAGAAATTGGCGCTTCAGTTCAGCTCCTTAGTTTATTTAAGCTCATTAACTCACTCAGCTCAATAGTGCATATCAGGTACTTAGTTCAGTTGAGCTCCTTAGATCAATTAGCGCCTTAGTTCTGTTCAACTATTTAGTTCAGTTCAGCTCCTAAGTTTAGTTCAGCTCCTTAGTTTACTTTGGCTCATTAGCTCACCCAGCTCATTAGTGAATATCAGCTACTTAGTTCAGTTGAGCTCCTTAGATCAATTGACGCCTTAGTTCAGTTCAGTTCCTTAGTTTACTTCAGCTCCTTAGTTTACTTCAGCTCATTAGTGCATATCCGCTACTTAGTTAAGTTAAGCTCCTTAGATCAGTTCAGCTCCTTAATTTACTTCAGCTCCTTAATTTACTTCAGCTCATTAGCTCACTCAGCTCATTAGTGCATATCAGCTACTTAGTTCAGTTTAGCTCCTTAGATCAAAGTGCATATCAGATACTTAGTTCAATTGGCTCCTTAGTTCAGTTCAGCCCCTTAATTAACTTCACTTCATTAGCCCACTCACCTCATTATTTCTCATTCCTTTTTAGTTCATGTATATACGGAGTTTATACTAAAAATTAAAGAGTGTTCCAACAGTGACTTGATTTTCAAGTGTATGGTCTTATTTTCAAGTCATAATAGTTAGACTTTTGAAATTTTCTCAAAAGATGTATTACTACGGCAACTATAACTGACCTACTAAGCAAATAAACTAAAAGACCAACCTAGTTCAGAAACAGATCTTAACTAAAAATATGGCTCACTTTAATGAACCAACAAATACAACTCTACAACTCAGATTGTTTTTGTCAATCAGAAGGTGAGACGTTCAAATAATCACTTATCAAATGAAATATTTAAATGTGTTGATTTTACACATTTAATGCCAACTACACTTACGCACAGTCTTAAGAGCATTTACGGGTTTATTTGATCATCTCTTAAGTTAAAAAATAAAGAGATTTAGTGTATTTTTGCTAAGCTAAAACGGGCAATTCCACTGTACCACTCTCGTATGTGTATGTGCAAATATGCTAAACATGCCTAAGGTATACACAAATACAAGCATGAATGCACACAAACTCGTATGTGTAAATGCCAATTTTACCTACAAATTTTGCACATTTTTCGAAAACATTTCCTGTTTTTTACTTTTAGCAAAATTCATGTTCAAAGCAAAAACCTAAATTCAATTTAAAGAACAAATAAGATTTTTTTCTAAAATTAAAATGATATTTATGCAAATTTCTTTGTGAAATTAAAATTAATTGAATTTATATTAATTTCGAAAATAAACTGCAAAAAAAAACAAAAACAAAAACGCACAAGTGACATTTCCAAACACAAGTTTTGGATTGATTTGCATCTTTGATTTTCTCATAAAATATGTTTTCAACTTAATATTTATTTAATGCATTTAAGTTTTTATTTGCAAAAAAAAATTTACTACAAACTGTTTTAGTGTTTTTGTAATTCCCACTGTAAACTTTAGCTATCAATCAGTTTATTGTACAATTTTTTTCGATTTTTTTAATTTGTGTAACTGGAAAACTTAAAGTTATAAAAGTCCAACTGGTGATAAACTCTAATAAAGAAAAAAATAAAACAAAACAAAACATCCACAATAAACGATTTTATGAGCCATGATTTTTAAAAGTCATGATTTTTATATGCGAATAAAAAATTTATGATCGTTTCAGTTTAGGAGAAAATCAAAATCACAGCATTTTTAGACTAAAATGTAAAAAGTATTTCTAAAACAAACTATTGTTTTTAGGGCGTACAGTGGTACAGTTTTTGAGATAGCGGCTTATCCATACCCAAAGAGTAAAAACGTAACCCTTTTGTTTTTATTACAATGTCTGTAAATGATGTTAACACACCTGTTATGGCTCCGAAATAATCGATTGTGACCGATTTTTCATTTCACACTAAAAAACAAATTTTTTACCTTATAAGCACTTAGGTGGAGTCTGGCACCAGTTCTATTCGAGTTTTCACTAAATTTTCACCCAATTAAAAAAATGGTTAACCCTTTCTAGCGCTTCAGTAAAAGTCTTTAAGTTTAAAAATAAAAAATCTCATGACAAATGTTATGATTTTTTCTGTCGAGCACAGAAATCTTCAGAATCGAATATATGTATGTATAAGAAAAAATCATGCTTTACGTATGAGTAATATTATATGAATATTGTTAAAGTAATAAAAATATTAAGTATACGTAACATGGCCAGATGGTGGGATTCTGTGATAAAGTTTCTTCTTTTAGTTTTTTTGTATTTTCTTTATTATAAAAAATATATTTTAATTTATTCATATACATATAAACGCAAGGGCATTTTAACCGGCTTTGGCTGGATCAAGTTTAAAGATTAAGCACTACTAAAATTCGTAACCTTAGACTCTAAACACACAGAAAACAAGTAAAACATTTGCTTAAATAACATTCGATTCTTAACTTAATTTTAAATTAGAAAAAAAAACAATCCAACTCCCTTTCTCTGTGCGCAGTCACATATTTGTGTATTTGTATCTTAGCCTCCAAAAGAGGCTATATGGAAAAATATTCTTAGTTGTAAGTCCGGAAAATGTGAAGTTTTCAAGAAATAAACTCGAAAACATTTTCTTGTAAAAAACGTTGCTTTCACGAGCTTTATGAAATAGTGTTGAATTACTTTGCAACATCCATTATTAAAAAATATTTCACGAGTAGTAATCGCCATTTGTTAGTTACTTCATCGTAACCGATCTTTTATGCAGACATTTGCCTTCGCAAAGTCGCCTTCGCTAGTCTAAATTGGATGCTTTTAGTAATAACATAATACTAAATCAGATAAGAGAGCCTATTACGAATCTTTCATATGGAAGATATGTTTTTCGTGGGTCCCGAGTCACTTATGCATTTTAGGAAATGAAAAAGCTGAGAAGGATTCTTTAAGACAGAACATATCAACAGAATTCAAATATTAATATTCAAATTATAAACCACAAATTCGGAAATATAAATTTGATCTTTGGAATGATACATGCCAAGATAATATCACTAGTAAACTTTTTAAAATTCAAAAAGATATATTCTATTTGTTTTTAATGCCATCTTACGTCTTAAGTACTTTCCCACAGAGTGGAAGGTCTCTTTGATAACTATGATTTCTAAACCAGGAAAACACCACATAAAAGTAGAATCATACAGAGCTATAAGCCTCTTATCAAACGTGTCAAAGTTGTTTGAGAGAATATTAATAACTAAGCCATAATCCAATTCTTAGCACGATATCAATTCGACTTTAGAAAACAACATAGTACGATCCAACAAACACACAGGTTAATAAATGTAATTAAAACGACCTTTGAAGAAAAAAAAATACAGTTCTGCGCTTTTTATCGACGTTTCTCAAGCATTCGATAAGGTCTGGCACGAAGGCCTAATATTTAAGCTAAAGCTGAACTTGCCCGAAAACTTGTATAAGCTCTGAAAAGATTATTTAACGAATCGCAAGTTTTTACTAAAAGAAGGTGAATTTTTAAGCTCGCCACAGCTCATTGAAGCCGGAGTTCCCCAAGGTAGTATTTTGGGACCAATTTTATATTTACTGTACACATCAGATATGCCAATTAGCACCCTAGTGCACACATCAACTTTTGCAGATGACACAGCTTTTTTAAGTATTCATGAAAGAAAGATAAATGGAGAATAAAAGTGAATGAACAAAAATGTACTCACATAACTTTCACACTGCGTAGGGACTCATGCCCTCCTATTCGCATAAATAACCAAATGATACCACAGCTTTCAGCCGTGAAATATCTGGGTATACATCTTGACCGCCGCCTTACTTGGAAAAGCCACATTGATTTCAAGTTAACACAAATGAAATTAAAAGCAGTACAACTAAATTGGCTTATTGACAGAAACTCCACCCTGAGCTTAGATTGTAAACTTATACTGTACAAGTCGATCCTCAAACCAATTTGGTGTTATAGGATTCAGTTATAGGGCACTGCCTCAGCTAGCAATGTAGAAAAAATTCAAAGGCGCCAAAATAAGATACTACGTATGATTACATCTGCTAAAAAATTCGAACACCCGGAAAGACCTAAACATGCCATCAGTTAAAGCAGAAATAGCGAAACATGCAGTCAGATATCTAAAGAGGCTTGAATCTCACCCAAACCCTTTGGCGCATAACATGCTGAATGAACCTGGTTACATTCGACTAATAAGACGAGATACTGCTTTTATTGGCAGTACATTTAATTAAGAATTTTTAACCTCTAATTTGTGAATGTGGCCAAATTCATAAAAAATAATTTTATTTTATGAAAGGCTTATGAAACAAATTTTCATACAAAATTTGTTCAATAAACGTTTTATGAACCAAAAATATTTTTTATGAATATGACTCTAAATGTTTATCGTATTTTTAATGAATGTGATCTTTTACAAACAAAACGAGCAAAAAGTATAAGATGTGTGGTATTGAAATGCTTTCAAAAGAACATGCTTAAAAACAGAAAAAATAATTTTAAATAGATGTTGGGTTATATATATTTTGATTTAAATCTAGAATCTATATGTTTATTTATTTCTAATTTAATTAGATTTTAAAGGAATTTTATTATTTAAATGGTCTATATAACCTTATAGTGTTGGGGCCTTTATTCATAAAAAAAATAATAATTTGATTTTTAGTGACATTTGGTGGGAAATAACTGACCATGAAATCGCAAAATGCATTGCTTCGTGCCATATGAGCCACTAAATCTAAAAATAATCTTAAACGGTTCACTTGTATTGATTAAACGTTATTAAAACATGCCTAAAGTTATTTTAATATCTCTAAGGAAAATGGAACTAACCCATGACTTGCCACCACGCACAAGTTTTGAATTGATAGGGACTGGTTCGAGTTCTAACACCTTATATGAAAGGGACCTGTCATTTTTACACGGTGTTAGCCTAGGTTATGCTTTTAGTTTGGTCCTATTTTAAAAACAAATCATTATATTAAAAATTAAAGGGTGCCCCCATAACACATACATGTTTCTTACGTGTATTAAGAAGCGTAAAGGACACCAAATTAAAATTTTAAAAAATTGCGTGTCGCTATAGCTCCCAACAGCAGAAATTAATAAAAAAAAAATAATTTAAAATTAATAGGGTGTTCACATAGACGTAATTTGACCTATATGGGCCTGTCTTTTGAACCGTTATAGACAAAACATTGAAAATTTGACAGCATGTCGATTACTATGACCGCTATAATAAAATGTTTAAATATTTAAAATTTTAAATTAAAGGGTGCTCCAATAGTTCACTTAATTTTATGTATATGGTCATACTTTTTAACAGTTTAACACAGACCGCTGAAATTTACAAAGAACCTGTATTGCTAAGTCCGCTATAACGAAAAGTATAAAGTTTGAATTTGGAAATAAAAGGGTGTAACAATAGTTAATGTAATTCTTTTGAACTGTTATAGACAGACACCTGAAATTTACAAGGAACCTGTATTGCAAAGTTAACTATTGCAAGTATACTATTTGAATTTAGAAATTAAAGGGTGTCACCATAAATTATGTAATTTAATCTATATGGCCCTATCTTTTGAACCGTTAAACATAAACACTTAAAAATTAGGCAGAATGTCCCCAACTTTCTATGGTATAATAACAAGTATAAATATTTGGAATTATAATGTAAAGGGTATCCCAATAGTTCATGTAATTTGATATAAATGGCCAAACTTTTGAACCGTTATAGACAGATAGTTGAAATTTACAAAGACTTCTGGTGTCCAAGTCCTCTATAACAACAGGTCTTTAATTTAAAATTGTAAATTAAAGTGTGTCCCAATAGGTGATGTTATCTTTGAAACCGTTACAGACAGAGGCTTTAATGGCATCCCCATAAAAGACGGATGCTGGTGAAAATAGCTTAACTTATGAACAGTAATAGGGAGAGGCTTGACATTCACATAGTTTTTACTTTTTTTCCCTCTAATTTTGGCGCATCTTTTATTTTGGTTTAAATCTAATTCTTACAGATTACTTCTTACATTTTTAGTTTAGAATTGGTGCCCTGGACAAGCAGCTACGGGAAGATAGGGGATTTACTAACGCCAGGTTCAGCAGCTATCCTTAGATTCCTTACGAGTTAAAGCAGGTGACACAATACATCCTCTTGCTCACAGTGTCCTGTTCCACACCAAGCTTAGGTTTTGAAAGGTTTCCAAATAAAACTCTACGAACGACCGTAGTCGCTCCTTGTTATAATAAAAACTCGAACATTCTCAAAGATTTAAACATACCGCTAGTTAAGGCAGAAGTAGCGAGACATCTGAAGCTTGATGTGCATTAAAAACATATTTGCTTACTTTTTTAACGTTTTGTTGATAACCAAAGCAAACAGAGAGGAAGAGAGACTTAAACAACAATAAGTTTCATGTTTTACGCTCCGTTTAAAGTACGTTTTAACTAACTCAAACTTTACTCTGTTCCGACACCCAATTTTTTGTCAAAACAAAAAAAATAATATTGAAAATGAATTCATTTGAATGTATGAAAGGATTATTTATTCTATCTTTTTGATCTGGTATCGGGTGGTTAAATTTTAAGGGCCGACGTTGAATGTGAACTACACCCAAAACGTCAAGTTCTTTTTCTGAATTTAATTTGACATTTCTCAATTTCAGACTAACTCAATTTGAACCATGGAACGATGCACAATCAAGCAACAGTGGATGATCAATATTTGAAGAAACTCATCTTTAGTGATGAGGCATATTTAAACCTCAGTGGATTCGTCAACAAGCAGAATTGCCGCATTTGGGCGAATGATAATCCAAGAGTGATTGTCGAAAACCAATGCACCCACGAAGAGTGACTGTATGGTGCGGTTTATGGGCTGGCGGCATCATCGGGCCGTAGTTTTTCCAAAATGTGGCCGGTCACGCAGTTACTGTGAATGGTGTTCGCTATCGTGAGATGATAACGAACTTTTTATGGCCCGAATTGGAAATTATGGATATGGACGATATGTTGTTTCAACAGAACGGTGCCACTTGCCGGCTAACGAAACAATGGCTCTTTTTCGCGACGAATACAATGGCCGTGTTATCTCACGTGGTGGCGATATCAATTGGCCGCCAATATCATGTGATTTGACACCGTTGGACTTCTTTTTTTTGGGTTATTTGAAAGAAAAGGTGTACGTCGATAAGCCCGCAACATTTCAAGAGCTAAAGGATGATATAATTCGGCACATTAACGGTATAGAACCTTAACTATGCCTTAGCGTCATCGAAAATTTGGAGCATCGGATGGAGGTGTGCCGAAGACGTAGCGGTCATTTGGCCGATATTTTGTTCCATACATAATTGAACCATACCAATATTATCAAAATAAAGAGAAATGACAATAATTTCCTAAATAATTTGTGTTTTATTCAAAATCAACATCGGCCATTTAAAATATAACCACCCTTTATATAAGTGTGTGTACGTGTGTACGTGTGTTATTATCCACACATGTGCTTTCTAGTTCATTGAACTTAAAAATTTAAAGTTGATTCATGCAAAGTTTTTTTTTCATTTTGTTTCTTTGTATTTGATTTATTATTTTATTTTTTTTTATTACTTTTACCGGTGTTTGTTGAAGCGTTTTGTTTTTGCCCTCCGGTTTTCCGGATTGTTACAATCAAATAACTTAGTTGTGGCTTCAAATGTTATGAAATCAAAGATAAGTTGTTTAGCCTTGAGTACAGTGGTTTAATACTAAATATTAAAACAAAATATTACAAAAAATTTTGAATAAAATATAATCTGAGAAATAAACAAATTTCCAATAATTTTTTCCTGGGGAGGGGGGCTAAATGATGTGTTGACAAAAAATAAATGTTTTTTGTATGAAATAGATTATGTTTACATTATATATATTTTCCATTATAAATGTAGAGAATTATTTCTTTTTTATCGTGAAAGTGCTAGCAACAGTATGTTATTGATATGACTACAAATCGTGTGATAGCTTTAGAAGTTTTACTGGTTGGTTGGTTTTCAGCTGCTTCCAATAAACGATATAAATCTTCATATTTTTATTACAAAGTTGATTTTCAATTATGATAGACAGCTTGTGACGACACATGGCGGCCTTACTGTTTGATCTTTTGTTTATTTATTTTTTTGTGATAATATAAGGAAATTATCACTTGCCATGGTAGAGCAATATGCGTCACGTGCAAAAGATAAAATTTCCCAGTGAAAAAAAAAAATTAGTTGTTTACAATTGTCAATAATCAATTAATCAGCTACAAAAAACCCATTATCTACTTATCTATTATATTTTTAATATACGAATGGATGATTTACACGGTGTCATAAAGATATACATATGTCTTATATGGCGTTCACACTTAGGTGTTTAAGCAGTTTTGAAGTGTTTAAGAGCAAAACAAGTTGTTGTTGAGATGTTTTGTCATACATTGACGTGTTTTGCAAAACACTTCAAACCGACTTGACTTTTAGATTTAAACACTTCGCAATAAACTTCAAAGTCTGAGTTCGGATAAAATCTTGAGATGTGTTCAGTTATTTTAGGCATTTTTTGTTTTACCTAAAAATATTTTGTAATGGCCCCAAATCATAAATTAGGTGTCATGTCAAAAAGTTTAAGCAAAGTGTATACATAAGCAAGTTTTTTAATATCATTAAATTATTGAACTAAAAATTAATTTTCGAGCATTTTTTATAAATTAAAAATAATAATAAAAAATTTCCAATATTATATTAAATTTTTTTCCGCAATTTGTTGCAAGGGACTTAAAATGTTTGAAGGTCTTAACGAAAATGGTTTTTACATTCTTCATAATTTAGCACTTGGCAATCTTCCCGAAATGATTTTGTTCGGTCCTAAGAGTAATCAAATTAGTTTGTCTCTAATAATAGTAATTACAATAAATATTACCAGTTGACACAATCTTTTCTCATAATTTAAACCTTTCGAATGTTGCGCCAACATTAATAACACATCGCCTGTTTTAGTCGCATTTTACTTGTTAATATAGCTTATCACTGTTAATTATTGCATCGCTTATAAAGGGTGTTTTTTGCAATAAAACAACGATGGATTATTCGATTGACATGAATTTTATTTATCCGAAAGATAATCTTGTGGCATTACATTTTAAATATGATTTCTGGCATATGGCCGCCACGGCTAGCTAGCTCGGATGTAGTCCAATCTGGACGTCCAATTTTCGATGACTTTTTCCAACATTTGTGGCCGTATATCGGCAATAACAGGGCGAATGTTGTCTTCCAAATGGTTAAGTGTTTGTGGCTTATCCGCATAGACCAATGACTTTACATAGCCCCACAGAAAGTATTCTAGCGGTGTTAAAACACAAGATCTTGGGGGCCAATTCACAGGTCCAAAACGTGAAATTAAGCGGTCATCAAACGTGTCTTTCAATAAATCTATTGTGGCACGAGCTGTGTGACATGTTGCGCCGTCTTGTTGAAACCGCATCTCCTGGACATCATGAATATTCAATTCAGGAATGAAAAAGTTAGTAATCTAAAGTTAGTAATCTATACCGATCACTATTGACTGTAACGTTCTAGCCACCATCGTTTTTGAAAAAGTACGGACCAATGATTCCACCAGCCCATAAAGCGCACCAAACAGTCAGTTTTTCTGGATGTAACGTTGTTTCGACATACACTTGAGGTTTACCTGCACTCGAAATGCGGCAGTTTTGTTTGTTGACGTAGCCATTCAACCAGAAGTGTGCTTCATCACTAAACAAAATTCGCTTATGAAAATCGGGAACAACGGTAATCTCGTTTTGGGCTCATTTTCAAGCGTTGTTTAGACGTGAGTCTATTCATGGTGAATTGCCAAACCAAACTGAGAATAAATCACTTGACAGCTGTTAAATCGGTCGCCATCTTGAAAAGTAATGCCAACTTAAAGTTCTATACCTCTGTATAAAACACCTTTATAATTTAAACAAAATCTCATTAATTCCACTATTTGTTTGGAATTCAATTCGTCTGAATATTGCTTTTTTTATGTATGTAACCGCAGAACTCAGCCATTTCTGAACCGATTTAAAATTTTTTTCTTTATTTGAAAGGTTATGCTTTTCAGTTTGGTTTCATTTTAAAAACAGATCATTATATAAAAAATTAAAGGGTGTCCCCATACAACATACATGTTCTTTACGTGTATTAAGAACCGTAAATGTCAACAAATTAAAATTTAAAAAAACTGCATGTCGCTATAGAACCCAACAGCAGCAATTAATAAAAAAAAATAAATTTAAAATTTAAAGAGTGTCCCCATAGGTGACGTAATTTGACCTATATGGGCCTATCTTTTGAACCGTTATAAAGAAAACCTTAAAAATTTGACAGAATGTCAATTACTATGACCGTTATAATAAAAAGTATAAATATTTAAAACTATAAATTAAAGGGTGCACCGATAGATCATTTAATTTAATGTATATTGCCAAACTTTTTAACAGTTTTACACAGACCGCTGAAATTTACAAAGAACCTGTATTGCTAAGTCCACTATAACAAAAAGTATAAAATTTGAATTTGGAAATAAAAGGGTGTCCCAATAGTTAATGTAATTCTATGTATGTGGCAACTGTTATAGACAGACAGCTGAAATTTACAAGGAACCTGTATTGCAAAGTTAACTATTGCAAGTATACTATTTGAATTTAGAAATTAACGGGTGCCCCCATAAATTATGTAATTTAATCTATATAGCCCTATCTTTTGAACCGTTAAACACAAACCCTTGAAAATTAGGCAGAATGTCCCGAACTTTCTCTGGTATAATAACAAGTATAAATATTTGGAATTATAATGTAAAGGGTGTCCCAATAGTTCATGTAATTTGATATAAATGGCCAAACTTTTGAACCGTTATAGACAGATAGTTGAAATTTACAAAGACTCCTTGTGGCCAAGTCCTCTATAACAACAGGTCTTTAATTTAAAATTGTAAATTAAAGTGTGTCCCAATAGGTGATGTTATTTGATCTATGTGACCCTATCTTTGATACAGATGTTGTCCCCATAAAAGACGGATGCTGGTTAAAATAGCTTAACTTTTGAACAGTAGTAGGTAGAGGCTTGACATTCACATAGTTTTTACTTTTTTCCACTCTAATTTTGGCGCATCTTTTATTTCGGTTTAAATCCAATTCTTACAGATTACTTCCTACATTCTTAGTTTAGAATTGGTGCCCTTCTATCTGTTTTGAAGTCGGTTTTTTTTTGCAAGAATTATTATCCATTTTTATAAGTACGATACTTCATTTTCTGTTTAATACCAGCTGTGTGACAGCGGAATAAATGTCAAACTAAAACACTAGATCTGTTCAGTTACTGAAAGTTAGTACTAATTGTTACGTGGAAAAGATAAAAAACGATAAAATTTACTTTTTCTTTTTTAAATATAGGTTTTCGTTTTAGTTCCTGTTGTTTTTAAATAATATCAGCTGTGCCCGCCACGTCGTGGTCTTTCTGATAATACTTGTTTCTCGATTCTGCTTTGAAAGTATACCTCACTAATTGCAAGACGCTTACTTTTATAGTGCTTCAGTTATGGTTTATGTATTTATTTTATATAAAGGTACCCATCCATCTTAAAATTTTCTAAAGCTCTGTAAGAGGTGTTTAAAATATTTTAATAACAATGTAATTCCACAAAGTAAAAATATAAATGAAATAAAAATTTTATTCAATTTTTAATGCCTTATAATAAAAATTATTCCTAAAAAAATGTTCGTACATTTTTTTCATTCGAAATGGTAAAATTTTATATGTCTAAATTAAAAAAAAAAAAACATTTAAAGATTAAAGTTGGTATGAATTATTTACCGTTTTTGGCTCTGGTTTCACCCATTGTGCGCTGTATATTAAGGCTGTTGTATTGTTATCATACATTTTTTATCTTTTATTTGTACAAACATTGTAGTCATTTATATCTTTAGTGTAAAGCGACCATCGATACTTTTATAAGCAATTAATAATTCAATTTTATTTTTATTTATTGTACAACCAAAACATTATGTTCGTCATCACTAAAAGTTGTTCGAGTAAAAACATTTTATGCTTTTTATAGAGAAAACCATATTTTTTATAATTTATTGCTTTTATTGTGCCAATTTTTACTGTTGACATTTAAAGGCTACGTTATCGTTTTAAGTGGTTATTAAAACTTGTTCTAAGTTTTAAGCTGCTGAAATTTCCATTGTGTGAAAAATGACATTAATATCGATCTTAAATTTTGCAATAAATTTGGGGTGGATGTACATATGAAAGAGAGAAGGTTATCAATTCGTCTGTCTGGTGTTTTTTTTTTTTATATTTGTGCCCACAGTACCCAGTCATTTCTGAACCAGTTATAATAATTTTTTGTTATTTGAAAGGTTATGCTTACAGATTGGTGCCGTTAAAAAAAATTTTTAAAATCAAAGGGTGTTCCCATACAACAGGGGCGACACGCTGTGAAGTGCACAAATTTTAATTTTTAATAAAGTTCATATCATTACAGCTTCTAATAAAAAAGTAAATTACAAAACTAGAGGGTGCCCCATAGGTGACGTAATTTGATTTATACAGCCCATCTTTTGAATCTTCTACGGCCCTATGCTCCTTATAGGAACAATAGGAATTAATATATATATATATAGAATTATATTGTTATTAAAATATTTGAATAAAGCTCTGTATTCAAATATTTTAATAACAATATAATTCTATATAAATGAAATAAAAATTTTATTCAATTGGCTATTTGGCAGTAAATAATTAATATTTTATCATTATTTTGAAACAGCGCCATCTGTTGCGCAACCGTGTAGCTTTAGAAGTTTTACTGGTTGGTGTTCAGCTGCTTCCAATAAATGATATAATTCTTCTTATTTTTTTAACTGTAATAGATAGCGGTCTTGTGGTTTCATCTGTTGTTTATTTTCTGTTTATTTATTTTTTTATACCCTTCACCATAGGTGGAAAGGGTATAACTATATAAGTTTGTCATTCCCTGTGTAATTTCTACAATATTAATTTCCGACCCCATACAGTATATATATTCTGGATCCTTATACATAGAGAAGTTGATTAAGCAATCTCCGTCTGTCCGTGTTCGGGTAGTTGAGAGAGCACCAGGCAAGCTACAGAATATTTAAGCCCACCAATCTGCCAGGCATAGTTTCGAAAATTTTCGGATTGCAATTTAGCAACATCGGATCATTTCTTTGGAGGCTGCGGGCAAAAAAAAACCACGCCCGCCTATATTTTTTCACGTTTTTTTTTATTTTTTTCGGCTTTAATGATTTTTTTTTTTTTTTTTGTTAAATAAATATAAGACCACGGCAGGTAGATCGCAGAGAATGCATACAGATCTCGGGTTATCAAAAACCCCCTGCGAGGGCCAATTTTGTGTTTAATTTTAGGTTGGTAAGGTTTTTCTTTTTTGATTTCTATTAAAGGGGTTTATAGAAAGCATTATATATAAAGGTAGCCAATGGACTCACAGGGTAACCACTGGTAGCCAGGAGCAGTCAATATGCCCATTACGGGGCATATGAGAAACTATAACGAAATATAGATTACAGGAAGTTACTAATTTTTACAATCAACAACAAACAAAACTTTCAAACAAATTTTTCCAAAAAATTTAAAAAAAAAAATAATTCCGAAACAATTTTAAAAAATTAAAAAAAAAAATTTAATAAAAACTTTTAAACTTATTTTTCCAAAATATGTTTCCAAAAAATAAAAAGGAAATTAAAAAAATATTTAAAAAAAAATTACTTAAAAATGTTTACAAAAAATTAAAAAGAAAATTTACAAAAAAGTTTTCAAAAAATTTCCAAAAATCCTAAGAGGGTAACACTATATCTAGCACTACTGTGGTGAAGGGTATATAAGATTCGGCATGGACGAATATAGCACTCTTACTTGTTTTTTTATCTTCATCATAATCCAATTTAGGTTTTTTATATTAGGTATTTCTTTGAAATTTTGCGCCCCCTTATTAATATACACAATTTAGAAAAATACAGACAGGATTAGGATAGTGGTCGTTGTACCTCACATGCAAAGTGAAAAATTACACAGCACAACAAAATAAAAAAAATTTCATGTGCTCTTAAAACCACTATATAATTTTGATGTATCATGACTACCTTTGTACAAAAATGGTAAAATTTTTAAATTCTATGGATAGATTTTTTTTTTTTTTAAATTTTTTTTTTAAATTGCAATTTTTTTGAGACGTTTCTTCAAATAATTAATGATAACTCAAAAACTACTAGTCCGATATTATTAAAATAAATTCAGAAAAATTAAGATTTGCATAGCCTTTAATTCGTCTATTTATCGCGTTTCAATCGGATCAATAGTATCGGAGTTATAATAAAAAACTTAAGAAAAAAATATATTTTTTACGTAAAAATGGCAAAAATTTTCGTTTTAAAAAAATCATAAAAAATCGAAAACGGCAAAAAAACTTCCAGATTCATTTTTTTATCGCATAGCGACATATAATAGCAACAAAATGAGTTATCGACCATAAAAATCGATTGATTTTTTTCGAATTTATTCACATTTTAGTGAATTCGCTCATTTTCACAAAATTTTAGTTTTTTGCTTGATATACGCATTATAGCGGGTTTTCAAATGTGTGAAAAACATAAATTTTCCAATTTCAAGGGGTGCATGTCGGATTAATGTTAGATTTGATGAGAAACTTCCACCCACAAAATTTTAGTCGAATTCGACAACGTTAACACGTAGCGCATAGGCCCCAAATCTGAAAAAAAGCGTTTAAATCGAAAATAATTGACAAATTTTCAGTTTTTGCAAAATTAACGCTATTTATTTCCCCTTTTGCAAAAAAGTGGATCCTGGTCCTTAGGGCAAACATAATGAGATTTACAATAAGCTACATATCTTTTAAATCGGTTAAACAGTTTTCAAGTTACTTGCCGAAGGCAATTGACAAAAAAATGTAACTAAGTCAAATCGATGGAATAGATCGAAAATGCATTTCATTGTTTTATTCATGTATTTTCTTTTATTTTATATGGTTTGATGACTGCCATGGGCTTACATAGATATGATTCAAGCGAATGGCGTTTATTTATTGACTCATCAAAACGCAGCTTGAAGTGTGTCCTTTTGCACAATGGAAATAAATTTCACTCCTTGCCAATCGCACATTCAACCAAGGTAAAAGAAGAATACTCTGTAATTGCATTGGTCATGAAGAAGATAAAGTATAATGAACATAACTGGGTAATTTGTGTTGATATTAAGATGGTAAATTTCCTATTAGGTCAACAAAGTGGCTATACCAAATACCCTTGTTTTTTATGTTTATGGGACAGCAGAGCTAAGTCAGAACACTGGAAGAGAAAACAATGGCCTTATAGGGAAACACTGGACCCAGGTATGAGGAATGTTATAAATGTACCTCTGGTGCCCCGTGATCGCATCATATTACCCCCTCTTCACATTAAACTTGGTCTGATGAAACAATTTGTTAAAGCACTTAACAAAGATGGTGAATGTTTCCAGTATATTTCATGGAAGTTTAAAAGTTTGAGTATGGAAAAGCTGAGAGCAGGAATATTTGACGGCCCACAAATTCGCAAATTGGTCAAAGATACCGATTTTCTCAGTTCAATGTCAGAAATTGAGAAAAATGCATGGGATTCGTTTGTATGGGTTATTCAACATTTCTTAGGAAATAACAAGGATGATGATTATGTTGCGCACGTTGAAGAGATGTTAACTCACTTTCAGAATCTTGGATGCAACATGAGCATCAAGTTACATTACCTTCACAGTCACTTAGATCGTTTTCCTGAAAATCTAGGAGACTTAAGTGAGGAACAGGGCGAACGATTTCACCAAGATATTCGGACAATGGAGGAAAGATACCAGGGTCGCTGAGATTTTTGCTGGAGTATTCAGAGCAACACTTCGTTATTCAATAATAGAAAATGTCATAAAAGAAAATTCCAAAGTTTGTAGTTTATAATATTTATTTATTTATTTCCTTATTTTATATGTTGTAATAAATTTAAATAATAAAATATAAAATAAAAGAAAATACATGAATAAAACAATGAAATGCATTTTCGATCTATTCCATCGATTTGACTTAGTTACATTTTTTTGTCAATTGCCTTCGGCAAGTAACTTGAAAACTGTTTAACCGATTTAAAAGATATGTAGCTTATTGTAAATCTCATTGTGTTTGCCCTAAGGACCAGGATCCACTTTTTTGCAAAAGGGGAAATAAATAGCGTTAATTTTGCAAAAACTGAAAATTTGTCAATTATTTTCGATTTAAACGCTTTTTTTCAGATTTGGGGCCTATGCGCTACGTGTTAACGTTGTCGAATTCGACTAAAATTTTGTGGGTGGAAGTTTCTCATCAAATCTAACATTAATCCGACATGCACCCCTTGAAATTGGAAAATTTATGTTTTTCACACATTTGAAAACCCGCTATAATGCGTATATCAAGCAAAAAACTAAAATTTTGTGAAAATGAGCGAATTCACTAAAATGTGAATAAATTCGAAAAAAAGCAATCGATTTTTATGGTCGATATCTCATTTTGTTGCTATTATATGTCGCTATGCGATAAAAAAATTAATCTGGAAGTTTTTTGCCGTTTTCGATTTTTTATGATTTTTTTAAAACGAAAATTTTTGCCATTTTTACGTAAAAAATATATTTTTTTCTTAAGTTTTTTATTATAACTCCGATACTATTGATCCGATTGAAACGCGATATATAGACGAATTAAAGGTTATGCAAATCTTAATTTTTCTGAATTTATTTTAATAATATCGGACTAGTAGTTTTTGAGTTATCATTAATTATTTGAAGAAACGTCTCAAAAAAAATTGCAATTTTATAAAAAAAATTTTTTAAAAAAAAATCTATCCATAGAATTTAAAAATTTTACCATTTTTGTACAAAGGTAGTCATGATACATCAAATGTATATAGTAGTTACTCGAGCATATTTTTGCTGTTGCCCTGTGTTATTATCGTGCATCTAGAGAACTACAATAGGTAAAGTTTTCAAACTTTGCACAAGTAACCCGCATGCAAATATGTATAGTTCAAGAAAACACAGACTGGATTGGTACCTCCCATACAAGGTGAAAAAGTATATATTACCGTATGTACCTAGAAAATTATAAAATGTAAAGTCTTGAAAATATGTACAAGTAACCCTCATACTAATGTGCATAGTATAACAAAATACAGCCGGACTGTGGTCGGGGTACCTCCCATGGAAACTGAAAAATTATTATTGTGTACCTATAGAATTAGAATATGTAAAGTCTTGAAAATTTGCACAAGTTACCCACATATTATATGCATAATCTACCTCCCATAAGAAGCAAAATATTATTATCGCATGAAGTAAAAAACAGTGAAGCAAAAACAGATAGTCATATTTTTTTCCATGGGCTTATTGTATTTTTTGTGGATGGGTGTAGCGAAGAACTTCATGGATAGCTGAAATAAATTTCAGCCGGTTCATTTTAAGTAGATTGGAAAAATAACCGGTTAATTTATCTTAGAATAGAAAGTGAAGTGATCCATTTATTATAGAATGGAAAATGGATTTATAATAAACTAAAGTTTAAAATACTTTTTTTTTTCTTAAAAAATAAGTTAAATTTCAATCTTCAGTCTGGCTAAAAATTATAATTTTTAAATCGTAAAATCACAACATGCATATGTTAAAACACATTTTCCACACATACATTTAGGAAAAAACAGACAAATAGATTTCTTCACATACACACATGTATAATACTCGCTTGTATGTCAGTATAATCGATTGATTTTAATGACATCCAGTTGATATTAAACAAAAACGAATGATGCTGCTGGTAGATTTAATTCTTCATTTTGTTTTTACTCACAGAAATTTTAATTAAAAACTCATTAACCCCCATAAACCCAAAGAAAACATATTGCAATTCATCAATTTGCTAGATGAAAAAAAAACTAGAAATACTGTTGGACAATTAGTAACTTAATACACATTAAACCATGCTAACATATACGAGGTGTGTTTACAAAATTAAAGTGAATTATTAAACTTCTGGCGCTGTAAAACTTCTATCAACAAAGAATATCTTATTTTCTTTTTTATTAAAAAATATGTCATTTTGACACTGAAGAAGTTGTTCTGCCTGAAATATATTCTATCAGTCAGTATCATACATCTGATGTCTTCATAAATAAACCTCAAAGGAATGAAAATAGGTTCTGGTAAATTCTTAACATTTCATACACAAGTAAAGTAGAAAGTGAACTTCACTTCTATCTTATTCGTTTTCACAACCTACATGTAAAATAAATTTTATAAATTTTAAAATATGGCAACGCTACATCAAACATCGATAACCTTTTTAGCAAATTTACGTTAAAAGCAGTTTCAACCTGAAAAAATAAAAAGGAACAAAAACTTTATGTAACAAAAATTCATCTAGAAAAATTAGAAAGTCGATGTCAGACTAAAGCATCTCTTAATAAGTAAAAATCATGGCATACAATATGACAACTTCACAATTATAAATTTCATATTTAAAGTTAAGATCATCCGTCTTATTCTTTTCGACCACTTTTCGCCAACCATACGCCCGTAATAACCAAAAGCTAAAAAGTTGTTCGATAAAATTGAGTTATGAAAACCACCTATAGACCAAGTATAAGTTTAGGTATATTCCTGTCTTACCAAGTTCGACGACAAAATTACTTGGTGGTTACACAGTGAGAAATACACTTGTTAATTATATTTTTGCTTCTATTGTTTTTTTGCATTGATATCAACCTTGTTACCGATTTTATATCACTCTAATTGTTGTCATTTTAAGACGGATGGTTTTAGAAATAAGGTCACTTTACTTGATATTGACTTAGTGAAGCCATCCATACGTTTACAATTATTATTAAGCCAATGCACAGTGGGGCAGAATCAAAATATTTTGGAAATAACTCAGCCAAAAATCGCAAAATAGGGGTCATGAAATACTTTCAGCTATAGTTGGGAGTATATATAGCTTTATTACGGCAGTATTCTTTTTCGATCCCAGCTTTGGCATTTTAGAACATATTTCTAAAGAGAAAAATAACGTAGCGATTTCGCTGATTTTTTCTTGTAAAGTGCCAGAAATGGTGAATTTTTGAAATGTTTGTATGGGGTACCCCCACGGGTGGTTCCAGGGAGTGTGCCACTGGCATTGGTAGATCGGCCCTCCAAAGTTAGTTAGGGTCCGTCATACATTTAAACTAGATTGGGGTACTTTAAATGGGTCAAAGTGCGATTCAAAATTTGAACCTGTGGGTCAAATTCCGGGACATAAGAATTCATTTTAGAGGTATGGTTCCTTGCGCAAAGTTTCTTATTTTGATCCCTAGAATACGATTTTTCTTGTACGTTAAGCGATTATTGCCTCCATACAAATCGACCCGGCCTAATATACATATATAAATATTTAAGTCAAAATTTCAATGTAAAATAGGTCAAATTGAAGGATCACCATCTTCTACAAAGTTAAATTTTACACGAAAATTAATATAAAATTTTTATATATTCTTTAAGACAATTTTTTTTTCTATTAAAAAAAATAAGATTAACGGCCATTTTAAGGCTAAAATACACTAAACATCAATAATTTTATAATTTTTAAATTGAAAATCCTCTAGTTAAAAACTCAGAAAGGATTAAATATTTTTCCACAATATTGCATAATAATTTCGCTCGCTAACTATGGGAAAAAATTTTAAAAAATTTGCTGAAAATTGTTTAAAATATTTTGAAAATTTTGGACCAGGGTATAGAAAAATGAAAAATCTAAAATTTTAATTTTAAAATGCTTATAACTCGATACAGATTAAACCATAATTTTATAGGTATTAGCTAGACCTTTAAAATCATGTATAATTTTTAAAAATCAAATATATATTAAAAAAATGCCAAGCTCTAAAAGAATTTGCAGAGGCGAAATGGGCAAGTGGATAATGCCCATCGTTAAAACTTAAACTGATATACTCCGAATTTTGGATCTACACATTTGAACCTAGCCCTTTAAAAATGGCTGAGTTATTTCCAAAATATTTAGATTTTGCCCCACTGTACAATGTGTAATTAAATAATTTTCCAAAATAATTATTTCAATAAAATTGACTTACCCCATTAAAACTGCCGCTATCCAAAGGAGGCGCATAAACTTTAGCAATAGACCAGCCAAATATAACAATGGCCGGACAGCCTTAAAATATTGCAAAATAAAATAAAAAAATTATTATACAATTTTAATTGTACTCAGTTGGGTTTGTTGTTATTATATTTATAATTAAATAACTTCCAAAATATTAACATCATTGAGAATTAATAGCAGAAAGTAAAAACAAACAGAAATAAAATTAGTATGATGAGCATATTTACCCCAGCCAATTAAAGCGTATTGTAGGAATCCTAAATTGTCACTAGAAAATGTTTTCACTACCAGTGTGTATAAATAAAGGCCTAAAAGTATGCAAAGAAAAGTAAACAAAAAGAAAATAAAATAAATACCGTAATTAAGGTATTAAATTAATTATTGTGTATTTAATGGACTGTTGTAAAGGGTGTTTTTTTATAGAGGTATAGAACTTTAAGTTGGAATAAAACAACGATGGATTATTCGATTGACATGAATTTTATTTATCCGAAAGATAATCTTGTGGCATTACATTTTAAATATAATTTCTGGCATATGACCGCCACGTCTGGCGTGGATGTAGTCCAATCTGGACGTCCAATTTTCGATGACTTTTTCCAACATTTGTGGCCGTATATCGGCAATAACACGGCGAATGTTGTTTTCCAAATGGTCAAGTGTTTGTGGCTTATCCGCATAGACCAATGACTTTACATAGCCCCACAGAAAGTAGTCTAGCGGTGTTAAATCACAAGTTCTTGGAGGCCAATTCACAGGTCCAAAACGTGAAATTAGGCGGTCACCAAACGTGTCTTTCAATAAATCTATTGTGGCACGAGCTGTCTGACATGTTGCGCCGTCTTGTTGAAACCACATCTCCTGGACATCATGGTTATTCAATTCAGGAATGAAAAAGTTAGTAATCATGGCTCTATACCGATCGCCATTGACTAGAACGTTCTGGCCACCATCGTTTTTGAAAAAGTACGGACCAATGATTTCACCAGCCCATAAAGCGCACCAAATAGTCAGTTTTTCTGGATGTAACGGTGTTTCGACATACACTAAAGGATTACCTTTACTCCAAATGCGGCAGTTTTGTTTGTTGACGTAGACCAGAAATGCGCTTCATCGCTAAACAAAATTCGCTTATGATATGCGCGATACGTTTTCCGCACAGAACCATTATTTTCGAAAAAAAATTGCACTATTTGCAAGCCTTGTTCAGGCGTGAGTCTATTCATGATGAATTGCCAAACCAAACTGAGAATAAATCACCTGACAGCTGTTAAATCGGTCGCCATCTTGAAACGTAATGCCAACTTAAAGTTCTATACCTCTATAAAAACACCCCTTATTACCAAGAACATAATGCAAACAGAGAGTACCAAGTAATGCAAACATACAGTAGTGAGCAAAATGTAAGCAACTAAAATAAAATCTACGTGTAGATTAATATATTTTATTTGAAATAAAATTAAAAAAAAACTCTCTTGATATTTTTTGGCAAAAAAACAAAGAAACAATAATTAAAAAAAAATAGTTTTCCAACAAATAAATGTTTGAAGTCAGGCTTAAGTTCCTTTATTCTTTCTAAGTTGAAAGAATATTAATTATAAATTAGTTAATTAATTTTAAAGAAAAAATGGGGAAATTTTATTTGAGATACCAACAAAATATAATGCATTTTCTGGAACGCTACATCCGTTGTCAGCGTTCTTCGCATCTATCTACTTTGGGTGTTGTTAAGTTGTAAACATCATCTATTTAATCAACCAAACTCAGATAAAGAAATACGAGAAAATCTGTAATTAAGGATGCGGAAGCAAAGCCCAGTTTTGGTTCTTCTAAAAAGAGTACTGGTAGTAACCAGTTTAGATTTATTCATGCCCCATAGAATTCTGTCGCCGAATCATAAAATTGCCCTATGCTTTATATATTAATAACCAACAAATTTTAAATCTATAAATTAATTTTTAACAAAATATCACAAAAAACTTAAGAAAAAAGTCGAAATTTCATCAAAAAACGAAATTTGAAAGAAAAAAAAATTCTGGACTGCCTTACACTCAACTTTGCCATACACAATGGAAACAGATATTTTATGGATATTTTACATAAAGAATATAAGTTCAAGGTATATTCGAATCGAAAAATTATTTATTTGCGGTTTGGGGTGTTAAGTAAACTACCCCTTCCTGATTATGCCCAAAGCTTATACAGCTCTTCATCTCCATAAACCAAGGGCACATACTGAATATCATTTTGATATGTCATACGGTGTGACCTGTAGAGCGTTAACAAAATTTGGGAGTAAGTAAAATACCCCTTGCCCCTTCCCGGTTACGCCCAAAATTCAAACAACTCTTATTCTCCATATATCCAAAGGCACACACTAAATTACCAAAAGCACATACTTAATTTAATTTTGATATGTCGAACGGTATGACCTCCACAAAATAGTGGCATAAACACCCAACAGGCATCATCGCGAAAATAGCCAAAATGAATTCAGGAGACGACCTCAAAACGTATAAATCCGTCGAAATCCCGAACTCGATTTTTATGATGATTACTATACTTTACCTTATGCAACGTATGGTAAAGCTCAAAAAAAAAATAAATAAATAATTCAAAGAAATATAAATAAACCTAAAGACGGATGTAGCGATGCAGAACATGGATCACATTCTGCTAGTGTCCAAAATAAAATTTTTCCATTTTTTTTTTAAATTTAAAAAAAAACAAACTTAAGCCTGACTTTAAAATTGCATCTGCAAATAAACCTAAACCTTAAAAAAATTCTTGATTTCAAGAAAAACAAAATCTTATTTTAAGTAAAAATCGAATTTTTATAAAAATCTGAGCAGAAAATTTAAAAAATCCATTTTCTTCTATAATATAAAAATTAAAATTAAATTAGAAAATATAGTAAATAATTAAAATGTTAATGTACTGTGGTAAAGGGTATATATAAAACGCGATTACAAATATCAATGATTTCAGTTGCCATCTTTTTGACCACTACTGTAAATGATGATGAACTGAATTTATGGAAATTTACTGAATTGAACTGTTGCTATTGTTGACATTATTGGTTTATTTGTTACTTAATATATTTTAATGAATTCTTAAATGTTCAATAATGAATTTTAATGGCGACATGAAAACTGACTTAATTGAAAAACGATTAATATAAATGCTCTGCAACTTGTTTGTTGAGTTAATTATAATTTGATGAAAGTCACTCACAATAACAGAAATTGTTAACAATAAAAACAAAAACAAAAACAGAAAAAAAAACTTAAGCACTTACCTTCGACAAACATCCAAAAGAAATTTGTTAAATTAAAATAATGAAACATCATCACCAGCGTAATGCAACCAGCGGTACTGGCATGATCTGTCATCTGTAGACATACATACATACAAACATAAGTAAGAAAGAAATGTGTAAATAAAGAAAATATTAGTAAAAAAATTTATCATCTTATTTTGTGGCGACAATAAGTCTTTATTTTCCTATAAAATTTAATTAAAAAATGCAATGAGCATTAATATATTCTGTTTGGTTCTTTAATTTTCGCTTAACATAAGGCGAAGTGCTTCAATCACACGTTTACAGTGATGTGGAAAGCATTTTTTAATAGCTTTCGGATTTAATTTACAAAAAAGTAAGAGTGCTATATTCGGCTGCTCCGAATTTTCTATACCCTTCACCACGTTGATTTTATTTATACAGACATGTACAGCATTATCCATATTGTTGACTCTTTACATAAATTAAAATAAGTCGTATGAGAAAAATATCATTATTCATGCTTTAAAGAAATAGAAGACAGCGGCGACGCAGCTAAATGAAAACAAATTCCGTTGGCTACAATTGTCGCCGTAAACTCTGACATTGTTGTAGAAATACCTATTTTGCGTTTATTAAAGTTAATTAATTTTAACTTTAAATAGATGATGCTTACAACTAAACACTACCCTAAGTAGATTAGATACAAGAGTGCTGATGACGGACGTGGCTATCTAGAAAATGTGCATTCCGCTCGTGCTGGTGTCTAAAAATTAAATTTTCCCATTTTTTCTTTAATATTATCACCTAATTTGTAATTTAATTAAATCTTTCTTAGAGAGAATAAAAACGAACTTAAGCTTGATTATAAAATTTCATTGTATGTAATACATAAACAGTTCGACTAATAATAATTAAAATTTTCAAAATTAATTAACTTTTTCAAAAAATAATAAATATTTCCTCCAAAATTTTTTGTTTGTATATGAATTTGGAAATTATAATTTTGTGACTTTTTGTTTTGTTTAATAAAATAAAATTGAGGCAGACGAAAAGAGAAACTACCACAAGGGTGGCTTTGCTGGCTTCAAAATAATCGTTTACCTATAAACGTGTGTATTTTATATTTGACAGTGTGAAGTCTATATCCTGATGTTATCTATGTCTTTAATGCAGCTTGGTTTTAAAACAGAGATCTTAGCTATTTAAGAATCAAACATGTTACACTCATGATTTTCATTTTCATAGATATTTTAAAATTTTTTTTAAATATTTCGGAAATTGTTTTTTAAAAAATTTTCGCAAAAACTTTTTATAAAACTAATTTTTGTAAAATTTTATTCAAAATTTTAATTTTTCTATAAAAATATAATTTCGAAAAGGTTCTGTACTTTTTTTTGGAAATATTTAAAAAACTTTTTTTTATTTTTAAATTTTTTTTTAAAAATCTATTGATTTTTTTTTTTTTTTTTTTTTTGAATTTTAGACCTTCCTACAATTTATATTAAGTTAGATTAGTCAAACTAAAGCAAAAAAAATCGATTTTGTCCTTAAAAAATTTTCTCATATATCCCTTCATTTGCCTTTTAACTGCTCCTGGTTACCAGTGGGCTCACCGTGGGACCTCTATACAATACCTCATAGCAATACACGCTTTCTATAAAGGTCTTTAATACAAATCAAAGCAGAAAAACCTTACCAACCTAAAAACAACCAAAAATTGCTCCTCGCAGGGGTTTATTGATCCCCCGAAATCTATATGCAATCCATGCGATCTACTCGTGGCGTTCTAATATTTATTTAAAACAAAAAAGCAAAAGAGAATCATTACAACCGAAAAAAAAAACTACCTGAAAAGATGTTAAAAAATATAGGTAGGCGTGGTTTTTTGGCCACTGTCTCAAATTAAGTGGTCTAATGTTGCTAAATTTCATTAGCGAAATTTTCGAAACTATGCCTGGCAGATTGGTGTGTTTGCATCTCTTCGGTTGCCTTGCCAAATTTGATTTCAACCCGACCACAGACGGTCAAACGGACATCGCTAAATCTACTTCTCTATTTATAAGGATCCCGAACATATATTCTTTATGGGGTCGGAAATTAATATTGTAGAAATTACACACGGAATGACAAACTTACCTGCGGTGAAGGGTATAAAAATATAAAATTCAGAGAAGTGTATGAAATCTTTGAGTCGATAGATTGATCTATCTATAATTCTGTGTTTAAAGACGATTTCATATAAATGTTGAACGCAGCTACGTTCAAACGGTTCTTACGCTGGGTCCAATTTTGTCAAACTGTCTCCAACATATCGGCCGGTATCTCATGAATAAATTCTTCAATATTGGCTTCTAGTGTGTTAATCGTTGCCGGCTTGTCCCTATAGACATAAGCCTTAACATTGCCCCACTAAAAATAGTCTAACGGCGTTAAATACACGATCTATGCGGCCAATTTAAAGGCTGCAAAAATGAAATAAACTGTTCACCGAACTCGACTCTTAATTGGGCTATTGTTTTGCGTTCTGTGTGTCATGTGCCGCCGTCTTTTTAAAACCACATGACAACCAAGTGCAAGGAAATTGTGATCATCGCAACGTAGCGCTCACCTTTTACAGCGCAACCTATAACTTCGTATAGGAAGTGAGACTCCAAATTCAGCTAGGTAAAATTAAAATGAGTTTAATGGTGCTCCTCCAGAGAAAAATTTAATTTAAAAAATGGTACTCCACCAATGTCGGACTTATGGAATTAAAACTTCTAGGTTATATACGATAACCAAAACGATTACACATGGCTGATTAAGCAACCACCAATAACAGTACCGCAGTACAATCAGCCAGAGTGAAGGATCCTTATTGGTTCTCTTCAAGTAAAGAATTGAGTTTAATGGTGCTCCTCCATTGAAATATTGAGTTTAAAAAATGATACTCCACCAATGTCCGACTTATTGAATTAAAACTTCTAGGTTATATACGATAACCAAATCGATTACACATGGCTAATTAAGCAACCACCAATAACAGTACCGCAGTACAATCAGCCAGAGTGAAGGATCCTTATATATAGAATAGTTGATTAAGCGATGTCCGTCTGTCCGTCCACCAGACGAGATACAAAAGATTTAAGCCCACCAATCTACCAATCATAGTTTCGAAAATTTTGGGTTTGCAATTCAGCAATATCAGATCATTTCTTTGGAGGCTGCGGGGCGGGCAAAAAACCACTTTTTTTGAATTTTTTCGGATTTAATGATTCTCTTTTGCTTTTTTATAAATAAATATAAGACCGCGACAGGTAGATCGTAAGGAGTTCATACAGATCTCAGGTGATCAATAACACCCTGCAAGGGCATATGTTGTATTTATTTTTAGGTTGGTAAGGTTTTTCTGCTTTGATTTAAGGCTTTTATTGAAAGCAATACATATAGAAGTAGCCAATAGACCTACATGGTGCCCACTGGTAACCAAGAGCTGTCAATAGGCCCATTAGGGGGGAGGTTCAATATGAGGAAATTTATTTTAATGATTTTTTTGCTTTACTCTGACCATTCTAACGCAATATAGATTGCAGGAAGTTCCTAATTTTATAAAAAAAAATTACAAAAAAATTTAAAAAAAAATTAAAACATTTTCAAACAAATTTTTATAAAATATTTCAAAAAATTTTACAAAACATTCAAAAAAATTAAAAAAAAAATTTTCAAAAAATTTCTATAGATTTTTCAAAAAAAAAATTACAAAAAAGTAGTAAAAAGTACTCTTTTCGATAGTAACAAATTTTAGCTATCAACAAAATATATTAATAGATATGGGCTACTAAAACCAGCAATTTAAAAGGTTCTAATCATCCGACCGCGAGTGTATTTGTAAAAAAAAGAAATTTAACACGTATTTCCTCCTTATTTTCATTCCTTACTTTTCAATTTATTTTTTAGAGAAATTTAAATTTAAAATCAAAACATTTTTTTTACCAATTTCAATAAAAAACTATTTTTTTATTTTTAATATTAAATTTTCAACCAAAAATTTTGCTTCTTAAATTGTCCAAACTTTATCTATCTATTAATATCTAATTCGTATCTCTTTATTAAGTACATATTTTCAAACACCTTTTTTATTTTGTGGCTGTTTGTCTGGAAAGTATTCCACTGTTCCAGTTTTTTGTTTATGTTCAGCAATTTTTAATATTAAATTTTTCCATATTTTACAAATTTTTAATATTTAAATTGAAAAATAATCTTCAGCAAAATCTCTCACCAACCCCACCACCCACTTACCACTTGCAAAAATAATGTTAAAATCCACAATAAAGCCGAGAGTATGTAGGTTAAAAATAAATTCGCATGAATTGTATTTCGAAGGCATTTCAAGTCTCTGCAAAAGACAAGAAGAAAACAAAACACAATATTTAATTGTAACTAACACAGATTTAATTGTTAGGAAAACATTATAACAATTTAGTTCTCACCACACATCATACCACACAGTATTCTCTCACTTACTTAAAACATAAGAAGACAATTAAAGCTAAAACTAAAGCGGCAAAACTTATAAAATATCCGCAGCAGTAGATGTAAGCGGGCAATTCAATGCCGGGTGCAAAATCTGGTACTGCTGGCATTTCAACCGCATGATGACATTTATCGTAGTTGGAGTAATTATCCCATGTGCCGTTGGGAAAACAGAAACGTGTTGCATTTTCTAAAATAGAAAAACAAATAAAAATGAAGAAAAAAGAGAAAGAAATAAAATTAAATGGAACAACAAGTTTAACAATAAATAAAATGAAAAAATAAATTACAACATGGCAACAGAAATTGCAGAAAGGAGTTAAACTAACCAGGAGATATATGTACTCGTACTTGTGTATTAAAATACTTGCTTAGGGCACATTTGAAAAATACAATAGCGGTATTCAGTGTTTAATGCAAATGGTATTGCAAAAGTGCAGATGCGTTATATATTTCAAATCCAACAAAATAAATAGGTATTTTGTTGTAGGATTTCACAAGAAAGCTATGACCATTTACATCGAACTACTACTAGTTGTATCCCGTTTCTGCGTATCGAACCAGTAAACCGAATTAGTATCATCCGAACCTGCGAACTAGTTGTATCCCGAATCTTTGTATCGAACCAGTAACACGAACTAGTATCATCCGAACCTGCGAACTAGTTGTATCCCGAATCAGCGTATCGAACCAATAACCCGAACTAGTATCATCAGATCCTGCGAACTAGTTGTATCCCGCATCTGCGTATCGAAAGAGTAACCCGAACTAGTATCATCCGAACCTGCGAACTAGTTGCATCCCGATCCTGCGTATCAATTCAGCACACCCGAACCAGCTAGTTGACGAATCAGTCACGCTGGCGTACGTCGGTTATCGTAATTTTGTATTCGTATTGTAACAAATTATTATATTAAGGCCCATTATTATAACTTGCCTTTAGCTAAAGTTAGGATTTTGTTGGAGCGATAAATAGTTTTTCGTTAATTAAAGTAAGCTGAAAACCACTTTTAACCATCACGTACTATAAGAACAAGTTATAGCAATGATCATTATCCTCATTATTAAAACGAAAAACTACTTATCGCTCCAGCAAAATCCTAACTTTAGCTAAAGGCAAGTTATAATAATGGGCCTAAATATAGAATTATAGATTTAATAAATTCCAAGAAGGGAAAATAAAGCATGTCTTTTATACTTTAGGTTTGTGGATCCGTAAGTAGAATCTGGACGACACTAAGTTACCTCAGCCTTACCCAGCCTACGACAAACCCACGTTACAACTCTTTAATATTTACTGGATTTAAAAATTTTGTTTTGGCGCCTTTGAGAGCCATAACACCATATTGGTGACTTTTCCAGGTTATCCAGGCGTCTATCGAGATGTATGCCGAGGTATTTGACCTCTGGGTGTTGAGGTAGAGTTTGGTTATTTATTCGAATAGGAGGCCATGAGTCTCTACGCAGTGTGAAGGTTATGTGACTAAATTTTTGTTCGTTGATTTTTATTCTCAATTTTTTTAAACACAATTTCAAATAAAATATATGGTCCTGTAAGTATTGAGATTCTACTTGGGGGCTTTCATAAATGCTTAGAAAAGCAGTGTCGTCAGCAAATAATGATGTACGAACTCGATTGCTAGTAGGCATATCGGATCTATACAGCAAATATAAAATGGCTCTCAATATACTATCTTGGGGAACTCCAGCTTTAATTGGTTGATGCGAGCTTAAAAAATCTCCTACTTGAAGTATAAACTAACGACCGGATATACGCATCAATAACGTTTCTATGGGAAAACCCTTTTATTTGTAGTAATTTTGGTTGTAGCGGCCAACTTCTGTACAAATTTTACAACGACATAATTTAACTACAATTATTAGTTAATTTTTTTCAATCTTTATCTTTGAAATATCTTTAATGAAAAACTAAATATATTGTTTACGTTCACATCACGTAAAACCTACTAGATGGATTTTAACAAAATTTTGTAAGGAGATAACTAAGTATGCTGGTCCCAATATAGGATACTTTTTTTCGCAAAACTATCTTAGAAAGTGGAGAAAAAGTAGTGAAAGTACGCAGTTGAATTAACCGGATATGAATACTTTACTTTTTATAAAATAAAAAAAAATACATAAACTGATACGTAGCATATCTTAAGGCGGAACTAAAAACGCCGGTATTACCATATAGCACTAAATCGCCGGCGAAGTAAAATAATTATTAAATGGCTATGCCACCTTCAAACTAATTCGCCTAAAGAACACCAGAAGCGCTTGCGAATCTTTACTATCGCACTAGATAACCATCTGTCTTATCTACTTACTATCCCTTTCTAAAGGAAGTAACATATTTAATGTAGGCGCATTAATTGCCTGAGTGTTAATTCTCTTTAAAAAAAAAAACGTAAGTAAAAACGTAAAAGTAAAAACGTAAGGGTCTAGTCTGAAAATAAAGCTGCATAACATTAATGCCTTTTTAGCTTTTTATTCCTCTTTTAAGAAGAATAAACGAATATAGTTTTCAGTTCCTGTTGCGGGCATTTCATTTGAAATGTTTAAAATAAATAATATAAATTGAAAAAAAAAACTTAAGGTCAGATCACATTAGGCAAATGTTTGCCTCAAAATTGTTTGTTGGTGTTTGATTTAAATTTCCTTAAAACATTTTAAAATTTGTTTTGTGGTCACACTAGGCAAGGCACATTTATTTGCTCATTTTTGTTTGTTGAAACAAAAGCAAATATATATTTGGGAAAACATGTTTTCCGTGTGGTCAGTCTAGAGAAAATATTTGACTAAGAAAAATATTTGATTCAATTGTCAAAAAATATAAATTTATTTTCCCAAAATATGTATGTATGTATGTACATAAAAAATTTATATAGAAGAAAATTAACAAAAGTTGTATGAACATGTTGCATTTTCACAGGCACATACATATCGCACACAAAATCACAAACAGTCACAACTCAAAATTCACAAATTTTCAGGAGAGTCAAAAACACTTTTCAAAAACGTGGTTGCAATGGTTTTAAAGCAACATAAAAATAGTCATATAGGTATTCGAAATATAATGAAATTTTCATGATTTACGTCTCAGCCTGTTTCAGACGCAGTGTGCAATTATCATATTCATCTTGGCTAGATGATACTTGAAGTTTCCATAACCTGTCACCGACGCAGCTATCTACCTCAAGGTACTTCTATTGTATCTGAGTAGCTTAATGGCCTTCCCATGGGCTCCTTGAGCACCACTCGAGCCTGCCTTCACGAAGTGGTCCTCCAGGTAGGAGGTTTAAAGGTGCAGCGAGGGGTACCAGACATTCCAGCAGGTGTTCCAACGCATGCAGTATTCCAAGCAATTCTACCTGGTAAACGGAGACGTACTCACCCAAACGCAGATTACAGGACATGTTCAACTCAGTTTACACTTGCTCCTGTTTTACCGTCCATAAGAGATCCATCGGTATCGTTCTCCATACATTCATTGTGTATAACGTCTTTCGCAAAGAGATGCGTTCCATCTGCATTTGAGCTTCTCTAACCCCTTACTAACTACATCCATGTTCGATGTTAGGCCTGTAGCACCCTTTAATTTTTAATTAAAATTTACATATATAGTTGTTTTAACGGTCTGCTATAACGGTTAAGCAATTTAGATCATATATAAGAAAATAACGCTGCTATTGGGACACTCTTCAATTTTGTATATCATTTTATTATTTGTTGTAGCGGCTAAACAATACACCTTCTGTAAAAACTTCACGCGTGAGCACTATTACTGTTAAGAGAAAAAAAATAACGTCTGAAACAGACAGAAATTCTAGCGATATTAGGGGTTACGTTTTTAGACATTAGGTACGGAACCCTAAAATCATGTGTAACTTTATTTTATTTTCTAATAATAAAGTTTTAAAAGCAAAAAACTCTGCTGGAATCAACTATTGTTTGCCCGTGTTTGTGCTTACAAAAAATTTGTAAGAACAAATATTTATTTGCCCAAAAAAGAAAAAAATATTTGCCGATGTGACTACTAACATTAGGAACATTTTGGTTTGCCAGCAAAATATTTTTATTTGCCAAGAATCAGCTATTTTGTTGTTTGCCTATCAATTTTATTTTGTGGTCAGACTATGGCAAACACATATTTGACGATTTCAGGCAAATGTTTGCCTAATGTGACCGTACCTTTAATAAAATAAGCGAAAATTAAGTCAAATGACATTATTCACATTAACTTCTTCTTGGGATGTAAATTTAACTAAATTTGTGGGTTGTTTTTCTTACAATGTGTTACTACCGTTTCAACTAAACTCTTGTTAATTTAACAGAATTTTATTTATTTTTTTAACGAAAAAAAAATCTGTAATTTTAAGTAAAATTTTTTTTATATGAATAAATCATATATAGATTTAACAAAAATAAATTGGATTAACTTTTGTTGTCGTTAATGTTCAACAAATTTATTTATTAACTACGAAATTTGGCTCAGTGTAAATGCTCCAGTTAAATGTTTGTTTGATTCTTAATGAAATGTTTTACTTCTGATAAAAATGTTGACAAAAAAATAAACATTATTAAAACAGAACAAGTTACTTTTACTTCTATTCGGTCATAATTAAACTATAGACAATTACATATTTACATCTAAAACTATACGAAAACTTAAACTATATAAAAGTTCATTTTATTTATTTTTCCTTAAATATTTGTTTTATTTACTAAGTTAAAGGCAAATAAAGTACAAAAAGAGTTTTTACACTAATACAAATGTTTTAAATATTTACATATTTGTTAATGTCAACTAATGTCAACAGCTGTAAATGGTTGAATTTAAATTTGGAGAATTTTTCTAGATCACGAGAATGACAGCACATGCGAGTTGTCTTTGTAAAAGTGAAACCAAAAATAAAAGCCAATTGAATAAAATTTGTATTGGGTGTGTATTTGTTATTAAAATATTTTAAACAGCTTATACAGTAATCTATAAATATAATAAAATAGTAACTCATTTCCGTCTGTCTGTCACCTTTTTATTTGCGTTCGCATCACGTAAAAACTACTAGATGGATTTTAACAAAATTTTGTGAGGAGGTACCTGATTCCAATATAGGAATCAGGTACCTCCTTCCGTAAAAATATCTCATTTCCACGAGATAGTGGAGAAAAAGCAGTGAAAGTAGGCAATTTCCGGTTTAAAGGTACTAAAATTTTCGGCTTAAAACTGGGATATTTTAAACACGGTTGTGCACCTTTTATGTTTGAAAGTATTATATTTTAAATGACAGATGGTGCCAATTGAATAATATTTGTATTTTAACTTTGTGAAATTACATTGTTACTAAAATATTTTAAACACCTTTTACAGAGCTTTACAATAATTTTTAGAATTTTAATTTTTATATACATTTTAGAAATCCATCCAGGGATGGGTACCTTTATATAAAGTAAATTCGTAACAGTGTTAAAATTTGGTGTGGATTACTTTCAAAGCAAATTCGAACAAGGGTGAATCGTAATTGACGTAAAACGTCAATGAATATGTCACTTTGCAAAATCTATTACAAAAATGCCATTAAAATCCGACCGTGTTTGTCGTATTTGTCTGTCAAAAGCACATAAAGTTGTCGTTAAATAATTTGCTAACAACATATTTAAATTAAATAAATAAAAGTAAAATGTAAATTTACAAAAAATATAATTAATCAGGCATGTCCCAGAGCACTATAGGAAATTTTACCCATTTTTTTTGGCCAAAAGTTAAAATCAAAATTTTTGCTAAGTGTATTTTTTTTTTTTGCTTTAGTATAAAAAAACAATAACAAAGTAAACATATCTGTTTAAATTTTTCGAAAGAATTGACTGACTGTTACTTTATCACATATTTTGCTTGCGATTTTTAAATTAGTTATCAAAAAACGACAATCAATTACCTTCCGGATTTAATAAATTTCAACTGCGGATATCTGCAAAATTAAAAAAAAAAAACGCATTTTTCCAAGTGACTACTGCGTGTCAAATTCAGAGTTATTCAATACATAGCGAGAGCAACACAACGAATATGACAAAAGAGCCGCTAATTGTGCCCATTTCTTTTCATACATTGGTGAGTGATTGTTCGGATATATAAAGGATATATAAAGGAGCGGTCAAGAAATTTTTTTTCAAATATGAATATGAAATGGCATAAAAGTTGTAGGAGTTTCAAAGTTTTTACTACGATAAGAAAACCTGAAACGCAGTCTGCCTCCACTAAATCTAAGCCTGGACGGCCGCAATTAGCTTTTTGCCAAAAATCTGAGAGAACAAAAAGACGACTTGCAGCAGAAATCTCTAAAGATCAAAATAATGAAGTTGAACCCTTAGTTCTTACTGCGGCTGCTCGTAAATCTAACCAATTAGATTTAGCAGTAGTTTTGAAAGAGATTCAAAGATTGAAAGAGAGCGGCTCCAACTAAGCTATCTGCAGATGAAGGACTAGTCTTTCTTTTAGAAAGCAACTTTTCAAAAGAGCAATATTGCGCTATAAGAAATGGGAACAAAATGAGTAATTCCAATATATATCCTCTATACAAAGTTAATTTTTTAGTTAACTTTACTAACTTTTTTTTGTGAGTGTATGCAAAATTTTAAGTCATGTAAAAAAATCATTCTTGCCGTTTGGCTGTAAATAATTTTGGCCAATAAAAAGGGGTAAAATTTCCTATAGTGCAGAGTAGTAAAAGTACTTGAAGTCTAATTTATCAACTTTTTCATTTTATTTTTATGGTTATGGTTGATGTGAATTTTAGCGTAGAAATCACAACTGCAACACAATTTGCCAAATTAGTAGAAATAATGGAACAAAAACCTTATTTGGCAAAAAAGGCGGAAAGTTATGCTACAGGTGGAGGACCTTACAACAAAAATTGTTTTTTTTTTCGGTGGTATTTTTTTTTAGGTGGTAAATATTAAAGTAAAAATATTCAACAAGAGGGAAGCTTAAGGTAGTGGTAGACTTCGTTCTCACCAACTGACGATTGATAATTGAATACAAGTTTTCTCGTATTCCTTTATCTGGGTTTGGTTGGTTAAATAGATGATGCTTACAACTAAAACACTACCCTAAGTAGATTAGATACAAGTAGTGCTGATGACGGACGTGGCTGTCTAGAAAATGTGCATTCCACTCGTTGCTGGTGTCTAAAAATTAAATTTTCCCAATTTTTCTTTAATATTATCACCTAATTTGTAATTTAATTAATTCTTTCTTAGAGAGAATAAAAACGAACTTAAGCTTGATTATAAATTTCATAAAAAGAATTGTTAAATTAAGTTCTCCTTCTACTAATAGGACTAAAAGAATATTTTTTACAAATTAGGCAATTCATTTTAAAGAAAAATAGGAAAATTATTTTTGTTATTGGAAATCACAGAGAAGAAACAAACCAAAGCCTTAGTTTCATAATTTTTTATAAAGTAATTATAATGATAATTATTATAAGAAAATAACTACCTCAGGCGGCGCACTAGATAACTCGACTCAAAAGCATTACTGAGAATATAACTGAAATAACTTTCTAAAATATTAACTCCTTTATTTCTTTAAAATTTTCCTCATTTCGAAAAACACATAAAATTTATTTAAATTAAAACTTACGTTTACTGTCGTAGTGAACTCCTTTAAACTCCTCAAAACATGGCAGTATAGCCCAAGAGCCAGCAAATGTACGTGGCCAACAGAGCACAGAATCGAATGACACAGGGCAGGAAACCATTTTCAAGGTGCTGTTTAACGTGCTGGCAGTCTGCATGAGAAAATTACAAGAAACAAATAAATGAAATGAAAAAAAAATATTAAAGTAATTTTCATTTAAGTTCTTAGAACTGTGGCATAAAAGTGCAACTAATGATGATAAATACATAATGGGGAAGAGAGAAAAAAAACTAATTATGACAAGAAAAAAAGGAAAAAAGGTAAATTCAAAGGAAAAGAAAATGTTAAACAAGCCTTCACAAGACTTAATTGTTAAAGAATAAATTGTAATGCAAAGTTATGGTTTCATACACTCTGTTTTGAACTTTTTGTTTTATTTTTTTTCTTTTCACTTGACATCACGTTAAGGAAATGAATGATAGAGATGTCAGGAAAATAGTATAATGTCAGAGTGTGTTGTAATGATGACAAGGATTTCCTATTCATAAGAACTGTATGCTTTCGAGAAGGCTGAACATTACGCTGATACTATTTAAAAATATTACTTGATAATTTATTACATAACTTTTGTTTAGTTTTTACGATTTTAATTATGAATTTTAGCAATACTTGTTTCCATTGTATAAAGATTTAATCAGTTGCGTATTACATATTTTTTAAGGACTCCAAAGGCATTGTTTCTTAAAGGACTGATAAAATACATTGAAATTTATAGTCAAGCTTAAGTTTGTTATTATTTCCTCTAAGAGAGAATTAATTAAATTACAAATTCGGTGATAATATTAAAGAAAAATTGGGAAAATTTTATTTTTAGACACCAGTAGAGGGGAGTGTACATTTTCTAGACAAATTTTAACAAAAAATTTTCTGTAAAATTTTTACAAATAAATTTTCTATAAAATTTTGACATATAAATTTTCTATAAAATTTTGACAAATAAATTTTCTATAAAATTTTGACAAATAAATTTTCTATAAAATTTTGACAAATAAATTTTCTATAAAATTTTGACAAATAAATTTTCTATAAAATTTTGACAAATAAATTTTCTATAAAATTTTGACAAATAAATTTTCTATAAAATTTTGACAAATAAATTTTCTATAAAATTTTGACAAATAAATTTTCTATAAAATTTTGACAAATAAATTTTCTATAAAATTTTGACAAATAAATTTTCTACAAAATTTGGACAAATAAATTTTCTATAAAATTTTGACAAATAAATTTTCTATAAAATTTTGACAAATAAATTTTCTATAAAATTTTGACAAATAAATTTTCTATAAAATTTTGACAAATAAATTTTCTATAAAATTTTGATAAATAAATTTTCTATAAAATTTTGACAAATAAATTTTCTATAAAATTTTGACAAATAAATTTTCTATAAAATTTTGACAAATAAATTTTCTATAAAATTTTGACAAATAAATTTTCTATAAAATTTTGACAAATAAATTTTCTATAAAATTTTGACAAATAAATTTTCTATAAAATTTTGACAAATAAATTTTCTATAAAATTTTGACAAATAAATTTTCTATAAAATTTTGACAAATAAATTTTCTATAAAATTTTGACAAATAAATTTTCTATAAAATTTTGACAAATAAATTTTCTATAAAACTTTGACAAAAAATTTTCTATAAAATTTTTAAAAAAAAATTGTCTATAAAATTTTTACAAAAAAATTGTCTATAAAATTTTTACAAAAAAATTGTCTATAAAATTTTTACAAAAAAATTTTCTATAAAATTTTTACAAACAATTTTCTATAAAATGATACAAAATAATTTCATTTTTCATACTATTTTAAATTTTCATGATCTGCTAAATGATTTTAAATGTACACGATATTTTAAATGATATTCATTCATTAGTGATTCATACCCCGCTTTGTTTAAGTAACAATTCGTTTCAAATAAAAACTGAAATTTATTATAAAACATGACACATCTTAAATTCATTACAAAATTATTAAAGACTTTTGTCCTTAATACTGCTATTGAAATATTATTCATTCTATTCACAATATTCGGACTCCTGTACTCCTTCCCCAAAACTGACAAAAATAATTTGTAAACTAAGGAAACAATAAAACAGCATAAAATAGAGTGCAAGGAAAAATGTTGAGAAGAAAAACACTTTTTCTTTTGAGTGAAAAATATGACTGTGTTGCAGAACAAACAACACACTTTGTTCCATTCTACACACACACACATACACACACACTCAAACAGACTTACAAGCAATACAAAAGCAATGTTTTAATAATGACATGATAAATAATGTAGGAGTATAAATAAGGAGCAGCTAGATTACTGCAACATCCTGTGAAAAAGGACAAATAAATACATTCATATAAATATTATCGTACTTATGATATTTTCATCGCCTATGCAAATGGAATATGTAAAATTAATACAGATCTAAGAATGTACATGCTATTGCAACATGCAATAAAATATGGGAAAATTAAAGGGTTTCCTAATAGAGACGTGATTTTTTACAGATATATTAAAAGCAGACAATTGAAACTTAAACAGAGCGTTTACTAGTGATGGGTTGTTATCGATAGCACCATCGATAACATCGATAGTTATTAACTATCGATAGCGATATTCTATAATATATTTATTAAATAAATTAGTCAAGTTCGAGTCAGACTCACACACGTAGAGTTATAAAGGCCATATTAATACTCCTTCTGTGATTATTTCAAGAGTCTACCTATTGTAGTTCAAAATTTATGTCATATAAATTCAAATCAGGTCACTGTCGGAAAACCCTTTAAATTTTGCTATTTTTTATAAAGGCCGTAGTAATATACCATCTGTGAAAATTTTAAGAGTCTATCAATTATGGTTCAAAAATTAGACCACATTCATGCAAATCAACTCACTATCGGAACACCCTTTTATTTTCAGGTTTAATTTTGTATACTTGTTTATACAGCGAACATAATTTTAATTACTGTCGAAAAATTTTAAGCGGTTTCCTCCTACAGCTCAAGAAATAAAGACATAAACGCAAATAACACGTCACTTTCGAAACACCCTATAGGTATCATTATTTGCATGTATATGGCCTAAGTTTTCAACCATAATAGGTAGACTCTTGAAATGTTCACAGAAGATGTATAACCGTGGCCGCTATAGCAAAAAACACTAAAACTTATCGGGTGTTCCGAAAGTGACGTGTTATTTGCATTAATGTCTTTATTTCTTGAGCTGTAGCAGGCAACCAATTGAAATTTGCAGACAATAATAAAAACTATGTTCGCTTCATAAACTTAAAGGGTATTCCAATATGGACATGATTTGCATGAGTTTTGAACCATAATTGATAGAATTTTGAAATTTTCACAGATGGTATATTACTACGGCATGCTGGTACAGCTCGTACTGCAGAAAATATTGCTGCTGTTCGCGATAGTGTGACTGAAGAGCCGTCCACCTTAAGTCGTCGTCATGCCGTCTTATCTCACGTGGTGGCGATGTCAATTGGCCGCCAAGATCATGTGATTTGACACCGTTGGACTTCTTTCTTTGGGTTTATTTGAAAGAAAAGGAGTACGTCGATAAGTACACAACAATTCGGCACATTAACGGCATAGAACCTCAATTATGCCTCAGAGTCATCGCAAATTTGGAGCATCGGATGGAGGTGTGTCGCCGAGGACGCGGCGGCCATTTGGCTGATATTTTGTTCCACATATAATTGAACCATACCAATATTACCAAAATAAGTAAAAAGAAATGTCTATAATTTCTTAAATAATTTGTGTTTTATCAACAGCGGCCCTTAAAATTGAACCACCTTTTAGATTTATTGAGTTTTATTTAAAAGAAAAATTGACAAATAGGTATATATTTATTAATTAGTTTTGTATTGTCCTACACTGTATGATTACAATGTCTGTATCATTTTCATTTAAATTTTGTTTTTTTGTAACTTACATGTACATTCTCCTGTTGCTGTTGTCGCAAACATTGAATTTCAAGAGAACGATTAACAAGTGTATCAGTGTTACTCAATGCCAGTGCTGCTGCCACTTCAATATCCTCCAAATGTATTTCTGCATCCGTACTGGTGTCACTGTCTAGCAGAGCATTTCCACTTGTAGCCGTTGCTGCCAATATTGCGTTTGCCTGTTGTAGCATTTCCGTTGAAAAGTTGGCAAATGCATTAGACAGATCAGTGGCTCTGCCGTCCGTTAAACTGTCGACTAATGCACGCAAATCTGGTGGGTCCATAGCTCTATCGCCTTTGTGTTGTTATCAAAGTAGAATTTTCTATTAAATTAAAATGGCTTGAGGGTGCCTTGCACTACCACAAGCACTACTTTTTAAAATGTAAATGTGTGTCTGCGTCTGTGTGTGTGTATGTGTCAAATAAATAGTGGCAGTTGTAGTGGCACGCAACACAACAAACAAAAAATATGAAATTGTATTTGGTTTGAGATTTTGCCTTGAATTAAATAAAATTTCAACAGATTGTTTGTTGCTTTTTTTCCTTTGGTTCCTATTGCTGTGGCTGATGATAACGTTGTTGTTGCTGTTGTCACTGCATTTATTATTCAATTATTTATCTTATTGTTGTTATTTTTTTGTGGCTGGAATTGAATTAAGAAAAATACATTAAAAAAATAATAAAAATAAAATTAAAAAAGTTAAATTATGGAGAAAGAAATCCAAGGTAATTTGAGCCGGATAAACATAAAGAATACAATAATTATGTTTGTTTTTTTTTAATAAAAAAGAATTGTTGTTAAACAATGTTGTTGTTATTAAATAAACTATAGCAAATTAGAAGCAAACCATTGCCTACCTAATGCATGATTTTTTAGAGGCGCAGAACTTTAATTTGGCGGCTCTGTTTTCTGTGGAAGATGATTTGACAATTCTGGGTTGTTTTCAGAATAGTTTGGTTTGACAATTTATCATAAATAGACTCTATCTACGCCAGAGCAACTTTTGTAAATTATTCAATGTTTTTTTTTTTTTGAAAATCATGGTTGAATTCGACAAACGTAGAGTTCAGTGATGAAGCATACTTTCGGTTAAATTGCTGTGTTAATAAACATCCAGCAAAAAGTAATGATAGTCTGAATGTTATACTAAATGGTAGAGCAGGAGCAGGTGTATACTCAGCTTAGCTGAACTTGCCCTGTAGTCTGTGTTTATGGGAGTACGTCTGCGTTTACCAGGCAGAATTGCTTGGGCTGCTCCGTGGTCCAATGTCAGGTGCAGGGGAGAAAGGTTGTCAATGCACTTGACTACCAGTCGGTTATAAAACGTGTGCTTCGGCTAATAAAGTAACATTGATGTGGGTTAAGGAACACATAGGCAGAGCTGGGAAAGAAGCGGCGGACCAACTTTTAAAAGAGGAATCTGCCGTGAATTTCTGTGGTCCAGAATCTAGAGTTTTTATAAGTTTATAAATTTTTTATAAATTTTAGAATTTTATCCAGGGATGGGTACCTTTATATAAATTGAAGCACTATAAAAATAAGATTCTTACAATTGGTGTGGAATACTTTCTAAGAAAAATCCAGCAAATTATTGTCAGGACGGCCTCGACGTAGCGGGCACGCCTTTGTGTCTGTGTTCGCATCACGTAAAAACTACTGGATGGATTTTAATAAAATTTTGTGAGGAGGTACCATAGTATTCTATTTCCAATATAGGCTACTTTTTTGTATTTGTATTTTTGTAATAATGACAAAATATGAATTGAAAGCGGGATATTTTAAACGCGGTTGCGCAACAGATGGCGCTGTTTTAAAATAATGACAAAATATGAATTACTTTGTGGAATTACATTTTTACTAAAATATTTTGAACACCTTTTACAGAGCTTTATAATAATTTTTAGACATTTAGAATTTTATATAATTTTTGAATTTTATCCAGGGATGGGTACCTTTATATTAAGTAAATACGTAAGAGTCTTAAAATTTGGTGTGAATTACTTTCAAAGTAAAATCGAACAAAATATTGTCAGGTCGAACACAACGAGTGGGCACGGCTAGTATCAAATAAATTAAATGATATTTATTAGGGTGTTGGTGGTACAGAATCCTTTCAAGCTGAGCTAAGTCAATTTATTCATAAGCACGTCAATAAGTTAGATTTAATTTCTAATTCCCCACAATAAGTACTAATATTGGTTTTCTTTTACTTCAAGGCAAAACAAACACAAACTTTATAAAGTAATTCAAATTATATAAATCAACTGTGTTTCAAATATTTTTTTTTTTTTTTTTGACTACTGTAAACAAAAAGAATTGCTTCTTGACAGTTAATGTCATTCTGGAAATCTTTTTCTTAAACAAAATATTTACGAATTTTTCTTAAACAAAGTATTTACTTAAATTTTTATTTAAACTTTTGCATATTTGTATATTTAAATCAATGTTGTTTGAATCAATTTTCACATTCGCCATTTGATTTGTTCTCATTCCTTTAGCGCCCAATAAATCACAATTCCTTTTTTGATATGTACTTCCTCTGCCTTGTCCATGAAATACATTCATTTTATGGCCAATTTTTATTTTCATTCATTCACCCATTTGGTTCTCGCAATCAAACCATTGCAGAGGCGCATATTTACCTAAAAAACAATTTGATTTACATTTTTTTTCGAACTGTTCAATTTGTTGTGGCCTTGAAGATATAAATTAACCAACAGCTCAAGTAAAAAATCTGAATTAAATTTAAGCTATACGAGGTGTATTTAAGAAATAAAGAGGAATTTTTTAATCTTCAGCAGAATTGAAAACAAAAAAAAAGAATTGTGCAAATATTTGTTTAATTTCATTTTTTAAATAAATTAGTCAAGTGCGAGTTAGTCTCACATGACTTTAAAAATTCAAGTTGTTCATTTTTTTGAGGTCTTCTGGGGCACCCGTTAATTTTAAATTTAAAGTCGTATTCGCGAAAATTGTCACATCGGCCGTGGCAACACATCTTCTGTAAAAAATTTTAAGAGTCTACCTGTTGCGGTTTAAGAAATAAGGCGTTATACATGAACATCACGTCACTGCCGGAAAACCCTTTTATTTTTATTTTTTATAGGGGTCATAGAAATACCCCATCTATGAAAATTTCAAGAGTCTACCTATTATGGTTAAAAATTAGGCCATATTCATGCAAATCACGTCACTTTCGGAACAAACTTTAATTCAAGAGTTTAACTATTATGGTTCAAAAATTAGGTCGTAAACATGTAAATAACGTCACTAACGGAACACCCTTTAATTTTTAGATTTAATTTTATATACTTGTTTATAAAACGAACATACAAATTTTAAGTGGTTGCCTCATATATGTAGCTCAAGATATAAAGCCATAAAGGCAAATAACACGTCACTTTCGGAATACACTATAAGTTTTAGTATTTGTTACTATAGTGGCCACAGTTATACACCTTCTGTGAAAATTTCAAGAGTCTATTATGGTTCAAAACTTAAGCCAAGCACGTCACTATCGGAACACCCTTTAATTTTTAGGTTTATTTTTTAGACTTGTTTATATAGCGAACTAAGTTTTAATTACTGTTGGTAAATTTTTAGTGTATGCAGATGGACAGACATTGTAGCGAAAACAATAGGGTTTCGTTTTTACCCTTTGGGTACGGAACCCTAAAAAGGGAAAAAACATAACCCTATTGTTTTCGCTACAATGACTGTACAAATGTCCGTCCGCCCGTCTGTCATCGTCTTTTATCTCGGGAACCGTAATAGGTCGGTTCTTGAAACAGAAGATGTATAACAGAAGATGTATAACTATTGCCGCTATAGCAATAAATACTAAAAATTATAGGGTGTTCCAATGGAGACGTGTTATTCACATATATGTGTTTATTTTTTGAACTGTAGGAGGCATACGCCTAAAATTTGCAAACAGTATTAAAACATAGTTCGCTATATAAATAAGTATAAAAAAAACTCAAAATTAAAGGGACTTCCAATAGTGACGTGATGTGCATGAATGTGGTCTAATTTTAAAACCATAATTAATAGACATTTAAAATTTTCACAGATGGTATATTACGGCCTCTATAACAAATAGCAAACATTAAAGGGTTTTCCGACAGTGACGCGATTTGAATTTATATGGCCTAATTTTTGAACTATAATAAGTAGACTCTTAAAATGTTCACAGAAGTTTTATTAATATGGCCTTTATAATAAATAGTTTAACAATTAAAGGGTGTTCCGACAGTGTCGTGATTTGCACGTACATATATATATATAGCCATATTTTTTGAAATGTAATAGTAGATGTGTTGCCATCGTTGCTATAACAATTAAAGGGTGTTCCGCAATAGCATGTTTTTCAATTATAGTGCCTTATTTGTTGAACCGCAATAGGCTACTGATATTTTCATAGAAAGTCCTTATATATAAGCAGTAATAGGCTGACACTTAAAATTTACACAGATTATATTTTAAAATATCTAATTTAACAATAAGAAACGAAAATAAATTTAATAAAAATAAAAGGGAGTTCCCTAATGGCGCGAATTTGAGATGATTGACCTTCTCTTCTAATCGTTATAGGCAGACACTTGATATATACATACACGGTATTTAGTACTATGCTCTAGTATAAAAAAAAAATTTTAAATGAAAGGTTACTCCATAAGACGTGAAAAATATAACAACTTGTATTTTTACAGTTGTACAGAACTGATTTTTTTATATCAGACATTGCCGCCTTCAAATTATTTTTCTTTTAAATCTTAAAATAATCTTAAATGGTCGATATTTAGCCACCATTAATCAGATAATGTAAAGGATCTAAAAGCTTGACTTTATATATCAATCTTGAAATTCTCTTAGATTGAAAAAAAAGGAAAAATGTGGTTTTAAAAAAACCCGGTTTTGGTTATGGTCTTTAGAACCGGTTAAACGGTTTTATGTATGTTTTAATTTATATACCAAAAAAATCTTATATATTAGGCATGTCACAAATTCCGTTCGAAATTGAAATGATTCCGTAGTCACCATTACGATCGGAATCGTTTTAGCTGCTATAGATTTCGTTTGGCTTCATTAAATCGAAAAAATACAAGATCACTTTTAATGTGGTAACATAAGAATGCATGTAGCAAAACAATCACCCATGTTCCAGAGCTATATTTCGTTTGAAAGTGGAAGATCATCTTTTTATTAGTAATGGATATTATTCTGGACCATACCTTAAAACTCTGCGACGCACAGTGGTCAAAAATCGATAACTGATGTTTGGATTCGAATTTTTATACGTGGTTTTTTTTTTTTGTTTGATAGATGAGACTTCGGTCTTTAATTTTTGCTATAAATATAAAATGGAGGGTTTCAAATACATTTTAATTTTTATTCGAATTTTATTATGAAAGTGAAGGTTTTTCAAGCCTTAAATATTCAGTTACACTTCGAACTAATACTTAGTTATAAGGTTTTAACTTAAATTTTCTCAAAAAATGCCAAACTTTAGCCCCCCGCACGGTGGTACATATTTTGAGAAGGAGCCAAAACCCATTTTTTACGGTTATTGATTTCACAGTTTTATTATCTATTGAAAGTTAATATCAGAGTGCCTCGGGAGCCAAAATATTACTGGTCCAAAATAGACTTTATCATTATAGCCTAGTACTCTGTTCGAATTTGTGGAAAATGTGGAGCAACATTTATTATTTCACAAGGAAAATTTGACATTTAAATTGTGGTGTCTATCTCGCGATTTGGAAGAATTTTACGATTTCATTTTACCACGTTGTTTTACAAAATTTTCCACAAAAAATTTCATCCACTTGCTTTGTTTCACTGTTTTGACAGACAGATTCATTGTGGGAATCAGGTGACAGATAATGTCAGATAATGAAACCGAATGATAGGTGAATGCAGACAGGTTTCATTAGGAAAGGACAACCAGATCTTTGGCTGGTGGTGTTTAGAATTTCTATGACTACCCATCGTCACCTAACCTTAATCTAATTAGAAAAAGCGACACAAAAAAAGAATTTTATATTTCATGATTAAATGAAGACTTTTTATTACAAAACAGAGTTAATTTTTCTTCAAATTGTAATCATTTTTTTTAAATTACACAGTTAATAAGTGTTTATTTTCGTACACACATAAAGTAAAAAACAACAATATACAATTCGCTCACACCACCATTTAATTCTCTTGTTGATATTTTATCCTAAATGTATGCAATTGAATTGTCTGCAATAATAATTATGAAAAATGATCATTAAAGAGTGAACTTTAGTTTGTATCTTTTATTTTACTACTTCGTCAGCGTCCTTACAATACCTTGTTCGATTTTGCTGTGAAAGTAATCGACACCAAATTTAAGGACTCTAACTTTTTTAGTGCCTCACATATGGTTTGTGAATTTACTTTATATAAAGGTATCCATCCCTGAATAATTACTCATTATTATAATTCTAAAACTAATTTAAAATTCTAAAATTATTGTCGAGTTCAGTAAATAGTGTTTAAAATTTCCCGCTGACAAAAATAAAAGAAAGGTGCTGCCAAGTTTGCAGTACTATTAAATCGGTTAAATTGCATACTTTCACTACTTTTTCTCTTAAAAACGAGATATTTTTTGGAAAAAAAAGTATTCTATATTTGAATCAAGATACTAAGGTTTCTCCTCACAAAACTTTATTAAAATTCAACCAGTAGTTTTTACGTGATACGAACACAGACATACAGACAGACAGACAAATATTCTAAAAATTGCTGTTTTGTATTCCATTTCGATTACTAACTGCACCAGCAATAGAATTTTCAAAAAAAAAATATTTCATATACAAAAATGGTCCTGTTACAGTTTTAATATACATATGTACTCTTATGTGTGTATAATAATAAATCGTGTGGAAAATTTTAAAGTGTGTACTCATTGCGGTTCAAGAGATAAGGGCTCTATCTCTATCGATCTGTAAGAGATGGCCAGATGATATATATACATTGGAATTATATTAATAGGGTTGCGATTTTTTTTTTTTTTTTGAGCACGGAGTTATAAAAACCGAAATCGAATCGCTTGAATAAAAAAAAACGTTAAAAACGGTTTTCGGTTACGGTTACGGTTACGGTTTCCAAAGGTATTTCTTCAAGATAAAAATCTTTTTTTTAATACTCTCTTTACATATGTTTTTATCTAACATTCTTTTTGTAATTTGTTGATCTTGAAGCCGGCTTTTGACATAAGAATAACGCAAAAAGTATGACTTTAGAAAACAATTCCAAAACCTTGCAATTCTTGAACCTTTCTGTAGAAGAAATTTAAAAGACAACGGAAAAAAAATAATTTGATAATTTAACAATTTTTGTAGCCGTACTACTTTTTTGGGGTTTATGGATGCTATAAAAATTATGCTACTATTTTCATTTGATAAAATAAATATTTTTTCGTTTTTATTTATTCTGTTATTAAACTTAAAAATAAAGCAATAAAAACCACCAAACGTTTTAAAAAAAATAAATTAAATTTATTCCAGCCTCAATACCAAAGGCCCCCAACCAGAGAAAGCTGTTAAAACTAGTTAAAATGAGAATGTATTCGTGTTTTGCACTGAAAAAAATCACATTGTTTAACATTAGTAAATACAAAAGCGGTTAATTTTGAATCAGTTAACCAAATTTTAATTATAGTTTTTTGATAGATTTGAAAGATAGAGTTAAAAAGTAGCAAAAAATGGTAGCATGTGAATATTGTATGGTTGTGAAAATTCCATACAAAAGGTTTTTGTACAATATTAAGTTAATGTATAATTAAATTAGTTTCCTTATGATTAAGAAAGTCATGAATTGTAACATATGTATTGTATGTTGTGAAAATTCGGTACAAGCATAACATATTCACTAACAATGGTAATAGGTAGAGAAATCACGCAATACAATAGCGCTTGTTTAGAAATGCCCATTACTGTCATAAGATCCTTTTGTGTAAAGTTTTTTTTTTTCAATCATAATTACGTTAATTTATTTTGTATTCTGAACTATTAAAACTAATTTCGTATTTTCCAATTTAATAATATGCAAATAAACTACACATGCATGCGTACCCGTATATCATTTTTTGTGAAAATAAAACAAATAAATGCAACGTTTATTGCTTTAAAATTGTTAAATGAAAGCGTGATTTATATTAATCTAATACAAAAACTAATAAAAAATACTTTTTATATTTAAATAATAAATATTATTTCAAACTGACAAAATTTTTGGTTATGGTTGAATATTTTCAGTGTACTTATTTTATTACAGAATGCGACATAAACCTACTTTGTTGAAAGTTGGCATGCTACTGATTACAAATTTTATATGATTTGTTCTCTTTGTGAGAGTCTCGTTGAGATTGTGTGTGTGTACACAGAATACAGAGGGGTTTGCGTGGGTCTCTTTCCTCAATACAACTCATTCATGTAAATTCTAAAAATAAAAGAATAGACAAAAATTTCAATTACTTTTCCATTACAATTAAAATTACAGGTAATGTTGAATTGCATATTCTCAATTACATATTGCAAGTAATTTTAATTTAAATCAGGGACTGAAAATAATTACAACTACTTGTAATTTGTACTTGAGCATTTTCAATTGCAAATTACTTGTAATTGTAATTGGAAGTTAATAATTACAAATAACAGGCAATTGTAATTATAATTAGGCATTAATCATAACTTAAAATTCAATTATATTCTGAACAATTTTCCATTACATGTAATTATAATTGATTTCAATTAAAATTACCATTACATATAATTGTATTTGGAATTATTTAATTACAAATTACAAGTAATGTGTAATTAAAAAAATACCAATTACAATTACAAATACAAATAGTAGAAAGTAATTGAAAAATTCCAATTTCAATTAAATGTAATTGTAATTGAAATTTTTCAATTTCAATTAAATGTAAATTTTTCAATTACAAATTAAATGTTATGTGTAATTGAAAATATCTCAATTTGAATTACAATTACATATAATTGCGTAATTGCAAGTGTAATTTATTAAAAACTGTAACTGACATCCCCCAAGTCTTCTGTTATATGACTATTGACAGTAATGTGACGTAATCATATGAAGAAGTTTCAAAGTTTCACAGAAAAAAATCATTTAATTGCCAAGATTTGTTGCATCCACATCTACATACATATAATAAAATAGTAACTCATTTCCGTCTGTCTGTCTGATTTTGTTTGCGTTCACATCACGTAAAAACTACTTAATGGATTTTAACAAAATTTTGTGAGGAGGTACCTTAGCATCCTGATTCCAATATAGGATACTTTTTTTCCGCAATTATATCTCATTTCCAAGAGAAAGTGGAGAAAAAGCAGTGAGAGTACTCAATTTCCGGTTTAAAGGTACCGAATTTTTCAGTTTAAAATTGGGATATTTTAAACACAGTTGAGCACCTTTTATTTTTGAAAGTGGGATATTTTAAATAAAATTGCGCAACAGATGGATGGCGCTAATGGAATAAAATTTGTATTTGGTTTGTATTTTTACTTTGTGGAATTACATTATTATTAAAATCTTTTAAACACCTCTTACAGATGGTTACAATAATTTTTAGAATTTCTTATAAATTTTAGAATTTTATCCAGGGATGGGTATATTTATATAAAGTAAATACATAAACCATAACTGAAGCACTATTAAAGCAAGAATCTTTCAATTGATGTGGTATACTTTCAAAACAAAAACGAGCAATATAATGTCAGGACGCCAACGACGTGGCGGGCACAACTACTTTAATATATGTCTGGCCGTGGCCCTAGGCCTAATGCTAGCCAAACAAACACTCTAAGCTACCTTCTCAGCCTTCTCCATATACAGCCTACAGATTTGTCTCCTTCGATACTTAATGTTTCCATAAAGTGTCTCTAAGGCAGTCAATTAGGTTAAGATACCGCTAAGCTAAGAAGTTTAGAAATTTGTCATCTTATCGGCTGATTTACAAGGATGTTACTGGTTTATAAGATCATTAAGGTACGAAAACCTGTGTTTTTTAAGCTATTTTCAAAAGAAATTTCCTTAATACCTAGAAGAAAAACACATTATCACTTCCTAAGTATATCTACTTCATTCTTTGTTGCATCACTGTGGTTTTGTAAATGGATCTGGTTAACTGTGAATACGAAGCGACTCTTGTATTTGGTTAAGAATCGCTTTATTGAAACCACATTTTAAATAAACCGGTTTTATCAAAATATATTTTCTACTTTGTCAAATGTACCGACTTAGTGATTACTCTATTTTACTTGTACCGATTATTTCATTCGAAATCAGCATGTTCTATTTTCGTACGAGAAAAACTTATTAATAAAATTAAACAAATATTTTTCTTACTGCTTTAAATATTAAAGCAGATTCTCTCGCGACAAAAAAGAGTAAAATGAATATAAAAGTTATTTTTTTTTTTTGTTTGTGGGGGTAACAATAAAATCTTTAAATGAATTAAATTTAATTTTTAGAAAAAATAGGAATGTGAAATAAATAGAAAGAAAAACAAACGATTTAATCCCCAAAGATAAGATTGCCCCAAATAATTTGTGGTTATTTTAAAATAAGCAAAAAAAAACAGAAAAATTAAGCTACATAAAACATAAACTTATATACATTTTGTGCACAAATTTAAAGAAACAAAATCTAATAGATATTTTTATTTGCAGAATATTTAAGGCTCCTATTACGGTTTACAACTCTTCTCTACTTCAGTTGAAATTTTACAATTTGGTATTATCAATTACAACTCAACTTCTCAAAAATGTTTGAATTTAAATTGTGTTACAACACTGTTGTAGTTTCACCGTTTACAACCCTGTGTTAGTTCGGTTAACAAAAGTTTAAAAAAATTACAACTCATCAGTAGCAGTTGTTTCAAATTACAACTCATCAGTAGCAGTTGTATTTTAGACAACTCAACTGTCTAAAACAAATAACTTAACTTTATTTAAGTTAAGTTATTTGTTATTTCCTTTTAGAGTGGGTTTTTAGCTTCGAGTTTAAACTCAAGTTTCTTTTTTTAATGGTTAATCTTATACGTATAAGTCGATTATGGATTGCAACAGAACTTCAGTTGCGTTGCCAGTGGTCAGTTGCCAAGAAGTTATCGAAATTGTTATTTTGACTGATCAGCAACTGAAAATGAATGTAAACAAGCATACAATAAATAGCAAAGTGGTAGAATTTCAGGTTAAAAATAAAAAATTAATAAAAACAAGTACGAAAAAAGAAATAAATGAAGTAAATTAGCATAGAAAGTGATAAAAATATTATAAAAATCAATCAGGAAAAATACATAAATTTTTTAAAATGCTAAGCTCTTTTGTTTTGAGCCATTTTTTTCTTCTTTACTTTGGCCTTAAAATAGATTAAAATGCTTGGTGGTCCACAACTATTGAGCTTTTGGGAAATTTCTTTAAAAGGTTCTACAGTGTATTCTTTTGTATCATAAAATCCTCAGAAACTACGAGCAAAATGTGGGTTAATTTCCATTTCTTGTATTAATAGCTCAAATTGTTGTCTGGTGGCGATTTTTTTTTTTAATATTTTTATTTATTATTTTTTAAGCCAGCACTACATCTACGAAGCTTTTTGCTTGTCTGCAGAAAACACCCAGAGTCTTTGGTGGGAATCGAACCCACAACCTCCAGACTGATAGACTAGCGCGCTAACAATCGGTCTTGCGCGGCACTCCATTTCTAATCTACAGGCAAAAAATATATTTAAGTTTTCATTTAAAAATTAATAATTAAAAAACATTCTTACTTTTCTGTTTAACAGCCTTTTTCAATTGAAAAATCTTCAAATCAACCATAAAAACACGGTTGCCAATATCATTACTATTTGGCAACTGACCGTGCCAGCCGTCAGTTGCCATCCGTGATATAGTTTTGGCAACTAGCAACGCAACTGAAGTTCGGTTGTCATCCGATTACGGATGAAAAGATCGTACGATCTGTCAAAAATAGCATGTGTGCTAAAAAAGTATGATAGTGGTCACAGTGGGACAGGTCAGTGCGATTTGAAAATCTTTTGAAAAAATAAAAATAAAGTAGTATTTTTCCATGCAATCACAGTTGCAAAACCTTTGTTGTATGATAGTGTGGCATCTACAAGGCCATTTTGAACGAATTTTTCGGGTAGAGCAGAATTCTGTCAGATTTTTTTGTGCTTGCATCGTACGATCGTAAAGGATAGTGAATCCTGGCCTTTATTTATTAAATCTAATATTAATTGAAGTTGATGTTTTTTGGTGGTAGTTTAAATCTTACCTTATTACCTTACCTTATTAGTACTAAACACCGAAAAATGGCAACATTTTTTTATAAAAGAAGAATAAGAAAAAATTGCTAGTATTTAATATAATTTACAGAGAGTTTATTTTAAAGATGAAAATTAATTTTAAAAAATATGTCTTGTACATTTTTTATGTTTTCTAAAAAATAATTTTACTTTTTGTATAATGTTAATGTTTATATTTTGACATACTTCTATTTATGTGTGCGTGTACTTATTTCATGTAACTTTAAACCACCAACGTTGTCCGCTAAAACTAGCAAATAAAAGCAGTTAATTATTATCTTAAAAACTAAAAACAAAGATTAAAGACGACTTAATCTCTAATCTCCATCCTAAAAACTCGCTCTTAATGTCTAGTCAACAGCAACAAGAAACGGATATAGAATATTGGAATACTGATTCGATAAAATATGCGGCGGCTCCAAAATAATGCAATAATTCAAATGGGAAACATGTATGCAAAAAATTATAAAAAATGTCTTTATCTGACAGACACTTAAATGTTAAAAAAAAATATTAATAGCAACCAACATTTTGTTCGGTTAATTTATGAATGTCTCAAAAATGTTTTATATGAATTTAATGCCGTTTCACACTATAATACTGATTGTGAAGATTTTGTAAGAAAGAAATCAAATGACAATTGTTGAGATTCACATCCTACAGGTGTGAAATAAAACATTATTTTAAAACATGATCTCTTTTTTCAACAAAAGTTTGCAACTCTTAACTATCTTAAGCCGGAATTAGTTTTAAAAAATTTTCGTTTGTTGGATATACATAAGTTGGCGAGATAGTTCCGCATATTCAACTACAATCTGATTTTTAAATTTCCAAACAAAAAGAAATGTAACAGGAAAAGTTAAAATTTCCAAAGGAAAAGAAATGTAACAGAAAAAGATTTTCTTCCTGCAGCAATTGAAATCGAAATCCTGAATAACTGTTGCAGCCGTTGTCAAATTTTTATTATACACCAGGGAAAAATAAAAAAAAACTGAACTTCTGTTTGGACTTAAAACTTGAACATTTCGAAAGAGTGTTGTGAAAAAGAAAAAGAAATACAAAACAAAGACACACAAACACGGCTGCCAGATTTAACGATTTATCGTCATTTTGACGATTTTGATCCAAAAAATTGCAAAATTCCGATTTGACAATTTTTTCCTGAAAAGTGACGATTTTTTACAACACCAAGAGTGTTTTAAAATATAAAGTTTTATGTTCTTAGTTTAAACGTTTTAAAAAATTGTGGTAATTAAAGTCTAAAAGTGTCTAGTTTAAAACGGATTTCTGTTCACTTTCTAATATTATACGTACGATTCTTTAAAGACGTTTTTTTATAATTTCCAGTAGTGAGAGTATTGACAACTCCCAAACATTTTATCAATAGAATTTATGTTATCCTTCAAACTCAAGAGCAATTTTATACATTTAAAATTTAATTATACGCAGTAAGCACATATACAATATCAGACTACACGACCACTGAAGTCATAATAGGGTAATTTCTATTTTTGTATGCGACAGTTTTACTTTTTCGACAAAAGAAGATGTCACAAAATTATAAATTTATTTTCATGCCGAATGTTTTAAAGAAATATTTATTATTTTTTGAAAAAGTTATTTTATAGGAGTATAATATGTATTTCTACAACAATGTCTGAGCTTACGAAGTAGCTGTCGTCTTCAATATTATTAAGTAGCTGAAAACACTGCGACAATTAAGCCAACGGAACTTGTAGTCGTCTATGTGTTTAAAGCATAAGAAAATGTTTTGATTTCAGTATACATTAACACCCATATTTATAAAAAATAAAATATATTTGTAATCTATTTTAGAACAAATCTTTCATACAAATCTTGTAAATATACATGTCTAAGACAACTTTAAAAATGACTTCTTATGATTTTTTGATTGCTTTTTAACAAAAATATAAACATAAATATTTAAAGAAACACTTTTTTAGCTGTCAGATTTTTTTTGACGATTTTTTGAAGCTGAAAAGACGATTTTTAAATTGTTATCGGGAAATTAACGATTTTTTCTTAACTTGGCCTAGCAGCCCTGCACACAAATACCATTTTGCTGATAGCAATGGAAACGGTAGGTAGTCTTTGTTTATATTCAGCAATTTTTTATTCAAAATTGTTTTTTTTTTTAATTTATCTTTACGATCGGCATTTTTCGAATGAATCTAAGACTGTACATATTTTTACTATTCTTTTTTTTTCTATACTATTCTCTATTTGATAAAAATCAAAATTGCTTAATGTAAACTGAGAAATACTGATATGACTTAAAGTCAACCTAACAAACAACAAAACTTGACATATTTATGAAACAGGTTTATGAAAACCAAACAAAAACCAAATACCCAACTAAAATAAAATAAACTACGAAAACATTACGCAAATGTTAAGTTCTAGAGAAAGATTAAGAAAATAGACGTAAATTAAATTCACGAAAATTCTTTGTGTTTTTTTAATCGCACAAACTATTCCGATGCATGGAAATTTTAATCAACAAATATTCGAAATATGTATTTTTAAGTATGTAATTCTTATGTGTGTGAAGATAAATTTTAAAATTTTTAGCTTAGACACAAACCTGCTAATTTAACAGAGGTCTGTTAAACTGCTAACATAGCTCTGTTAATGGAATAAATCTTCGGTTTATGCATCAAAACTGCAAAATCATGGAAGCAATGCCAGATGGCAAAATAAAAATGAATACGTTTTGTTACCAGGGAGGCATCTTATACTTGTCCATACTTGGAAGTTTTAACAGTGCGAGTTGGGACGAGATTTTGGAAATTTTTTAAATTTTAAAATTTGAGTTTTTTTAAGGGATAACACTATTTTTCTTGGAAACCAGAAAAGATGGCAAAATAAAAATGAGTACGTTTTGTTACCAGGGAGGCCTCTTATACTTGTCCATTACCTGGTGCGAGTTGGAACAAGACTGGGATTTTTTGTTAAAACTACCAAATGTATTCATTTTTATTTTGCCATCTTTTCTGGTTTCCAAGAAAAATGGTCTCATCTCTTAAAGAATCTCAAATTTTAAAATATTAAAAATTCCCAAAATCTCGTTCCAACTCGCACTGTTAAATTTCCAAGTATGGATAAACATAAAAGGACGCCCTAAAAACAAAACCTATTCATTTTTATTCTGCCATCTTGCATTGCTTCCATTAAATTGCAGTTTTGATGCATATACCCAAGATTTATTCCATTAACAGAGCTATGTTAGCAGTTGAACAGAGCTCTGTTAAATTAGCAGGTTTGTGTCTAAGCTAAAAATTTTAAAATTTATCTTCTCACACATGTAATTCTTTCTCATTTTTACGTTTCCGGACTCAATGGTAAAAACTTAACCCTATTGTTTTCGCTACAATGTCTGTTCGTCTGCCAGCCCCTTTTATCTTTGCAACCGTAAGAGATTGACTCCTAACATTTTTGCACAAGTTTTATTACTGTGGCCGTTATGACGTGTTATTCGCGTATATTTCTTTATTTCTTGAAGCGTAAGAGGCTGTCAGATTATATTTTACAATATCTACTGTAACACGAAGTAATGAAAATAAATTTATTAAAAACAAAAGGGTGTTCCCTAGATGTCGCGAGTTTTAGTAATTTGGCCTTCTCTTCTAAACGTTATAGGTAGACACTTGATATTTATTTAGTACTATGCACTAGTTTAAAAAATAATTTAAGATTAAAGGGTGCCCCAAAAGACATGAAAAAGTTAACAACTTGAATTTTTAAAGTTGTACTGAATATAGTACGGAACCCTAAGTGTGTGAGTCTAACTCGCACTTGACCGATTTATTTTATACTTGTTTATATAGCGAACAAAATTTGTATAACTATTTGTAAATTTTAAATGTATGCTTTCTACTGTTCAAGAAATAAATATGTATATACATAAGTGAATAGCACGTCTCTTTCGGAACACCGTATAAGTTGCTATAGCGGCCACAATTACACACCTTTGGTGAAAATTTCAAAAGTCTATCTTTTACGGTTCTAGATATAAAAGGCGCTGACAGACGGATAGACATTGTAGCGAAAATAACAGGGTTAAGTTTTTACCCTTCGGGTACGGAACCCTAAAAATAAACCTAAAAATTAAATGATGTTCTGATAGTGACCTGATTTGCACGTATAAGGCCTAAGTTTCAAACCATAATAGGTAGTATCTTCAAATTCAAACAGATGGTGTATTACAATGACCTCTGGAACACATAGTAACGTGATGTCGTAATTTTTGAACCGTCGTAATAGGTAGACTCTTTAAATTTTCGCAGAAGATGTGTTGTCCCAATTACTAAAAATTGAACGGTGTTCCGACAGAGACATGTTTTTCATATTTTTTTGAATCGTAATAGGTAAACTTTTGATATTTTAATAGAAAGTCGCCGCTATGTCAAATTATAAAAATTAAAGGGTGTTCCGACAGTGACATAATTTGCACGTATATGGCCTTATTTTTAAGCAGTAACAGGCAGACACTTGAAATTTTTACAGATGTTGTTTTACCACGACCGCTACAACAATTACTTAAAATTAAAGGGTTTTCCGAGAAGGACATGTTTTTGCAAGTGCATGGCCTTATTTTTTGAACAGTAATAGTTAATTTATACAGAGTGTGTAAAATTATGTCCGCTCTAGAAAAATAAAAATTAAAGGTTTTCAAGAACTCCAAAATTGGCAAAAATTCACATTTCACCCAAAAATTACCGAAAATAGTCATAGCGTCGTGAAATATAGCAGATAAAGGCAATATGTAAAGTGAAGGAAAGTGAAGGATAGCTACGATTCGCCATGGCGGAATATGAATATCACCCTTACTAGTTTTTTTTCTTGTCGTCAATTTAAAACTGAATTATTAAATATGAAATAAAAGGTCCCCGATCTAACGTTTTTTTTTTTTCAACTAGTGCTTATTTCGTGAATGGTAACACTTAGCTCATGTCTGATTTGACAGATAATTAATTTTATCCTTCCGCTGAACGAATGTGGTTGTGTATATGCTTGAACAACGCTGGGAAATATTGACTTACAGAAGATGCCGATTTTGCCAAAAAAAACATTATCTTTTCAGATGGCTGGTATGTAAACAAGCGAAATTGTCGCATTTGGGGCACAGAAAACCCGCACGCATAAATTGAAAAGCCGATGCACCCAAAACGAGTCACGGTTTGGTGCGGATTTTGGTCCAGAGGAGTGGCCGTTACAGTCAATGGCGATCGTTATCGGGCCATGTTGAACGAATTTTTGTTCACAAAAATTGAAGAGGAGGATATTGGCAACATTTGGTTTGAACAGGTCGGCGCTACGTGCCACACAGTCGAAGCTACTCTCGATGTTTTGCGCTCTGTCATTGAAGATCGCATTATAAGCCACAGAGCTGATGTCGTTTGGCCAGCTCGGAGCTGTGATTTGACACCGTTGGATTATTATTTGTGGGGTGCCGTCAAAGATAACTGTTACGCCGACAAGCCAGAGACAATTGACGCTTTAAAGGACAATATTTGTGAAGAAAATGATGAAATACAGCTGCACACAATAGATAATGTGCTTAAAAATTGGACCGATCGTGTAGGCTACTGCATGGCCAGCCGAGGCAGCCATTTGAATGAAATTAGTTTCCATTATTAACCGGAAGGATTGTACTTTCAAACAAAAAAAGAAATTTGAGAAAATATTCAGTAATTTTTTTTATATAATTTTCAAAAAATTTTTGCAAAAAAAATCCGATTTCAAAACAGATAGAAGGGCACCAATTATAAACTAAAAATATAAGAAGTAATCTGTAAGAATTAGATTTAAACCAAATAAAAGATGCGCCAAAATTAGGGGAAAAAGTTAAGACTATGTGAATGTCAAGCATCTACCTATTACTGTTTAAAATTTAAGCTATTTTTACCAGCATCCGTCTTTTATGGGGATACCATTCAAGATCAAATAACATCACCTATTGGGACACCCCTTCATTTACAATTTTAAATTAAAGACCTTGTAAGTTTCAACTATCTGTATATAACGGTTAAAAAGTTTAACCATATATATCAAATTACATGAACTATTGGGACACCCTTTACATTATAATATTTATACTTTTTATCATACTAGAGAAAGTAGTTGATATTCTGCCTAATTTTCAAGTGTTTGTGTTTAACGGGTTATAAGATAGGGCTATATAGACCAAATTACATAATTTATGGGAACACCCTTTAGTTTCTAAATTCAAATTGTATACTTGCTATAGTGGACTTTGCAATACAGGTTCCTTGTAAATTTCAGCTGTCTGTCTATAACACTACAAAAGTTTGACCACATACATAGAATTACATTAACTATTGGGACACCCTTTTATTTTCAAATTCAAATTTTATACTTTTTGTTATAGCGGACTTAGCAATACTGGTTCTTTGTAAATTTCAGCGGTCTGTGTACAACTGTTCAAAAGTATGGCCATATACATCAAATTAAATGAACTATTGGAGCACCCTTTAAAATTTTGAATATTTATACATTTTATTATAACGGTCATAGTAATAGACATTCTGCCAAATTTTCAAGGTTTTGTCTATAACGGTTCAAAAGATAGGCTCAAATAGGTCAAATTACGTCACCTATGGGGCCACCCTTTAAATTTTAAATTTATTTTTTTATTAATTTCTGCTGTTAGGAGCTATAGCAATACGCAATTTTTTAAAATTTTAATTTGGTACCCTTTACGGTTCTTAATACAGGTAAAAAACATGTATTTTGTATGGGGACACCCTTTAATTTTTAATATAATGAACTGATTTTAAAGCATATATAACCCATAACCTGAAAGCATAACCTTTCAAATAAAGAAAAAAATTTTAAAATCGTTTCAGAAATGGCTGAGTTCTGCGGTTACATACATTAAAAAAAAAACCAACAGTCAGACGAATTGATACCCACCTTCTTTTTTGAAGTCGGTTAAAAATAAAAGTTATTTGGCGTTACATACCGTTTTGAACAAAACGCTTCATTTGTAATATATTTGATTTTTTATGACGTTTTTTATATTTTTCTTTTTAGTGGATTGCTAATGAGTTTTACACTTTTCCATAAATTTACAAAGAAAGAAATTTTATTTTTATTAAAATTTTAAAGCGTTCTTTAGTCATGAATAACATTTTTTTTTAACATTGCAGTTTTCCATCACATCTCTTACGACGAATGGTAAAACACCAAGCTTTTTTGGGGAAGCTAAACAACAAGCATTTGTTTGGATGATATCTCAAATTTAAGTATCATCATCTCCGGAACACGCGTAAATTTTTGTTTTTAGCTTTTCAAATGATAGCTGAAGTAGTAACAAAAATTTTAAGTCTCTGTAAAATTATCATCATAAAAATAAAAATCTTCATAAATAACCAACACAATGTTTATGCATTTGGCCATGGCCGTAACATTTTATGACCAACACAATTTTGAGGTAAAAAGATAAAAACGTTAATTAAATAAAAAAATTGTTCTATTATTCATTTGTAGTAGAATCAAATTTAATTCCAAGAGTCAAGAGCAAAAAAATGTTGTTTAATCTAAAGCAGCAAAAGATTTAATTAAAAGTAAAAAAATAATATTTTGATTTTCTTTGCATCAAAATGATTGATTTCAAAAGTTAAATTCATTAAAATATGGAATCGTATTTTAAAGAAAAAAATAAAATTGATAAAAAAAACGCCTAAAATTGTTTATAAAAATAAAAAAAAAACTGCAAACAATGTGGGTTTTATGGGAAAAATTCGATTTAATTGATTTATCACTTTTTTTTTTTTTTGACAAATAAGTTTCTGACGTGATGAAATTTTTAAAAATTAATTTTTGTTTTTTAAATAAAATGTAATTTTTCTTGTACAGCGTAGTATTTTTGGGTACAATTTGTGCAAAACCGTAGCTGCATTATTAAGTACATAGTACTATTTTCCCATAAAAAGCAAAGCATTCACAGAATGTCTGATGTTGTTTCATCGACTGAGGATCGAACTTAAACACGTCTTTATATTTAAAAACCGAGTTGATTATTGACAGAAGACAAAGCATTTTTTATACAATCGAAATATTCTTTTAAATAACTGTAAGAGAAAAAGTTTCAAACGTAGCGGACGCTATCTAAACCTATTTATTCTCTAGCTGTGCCTGCCACGTCGTGGGCGTCCTGACAATATATTGCTCGATTTTGCTTTGAAAGTATTCCACACCAATTGTAAGACTCTTACTCTTATAGTGCTCCAGTTATGGTTTATGTATCTTCTTTATATAAAGGTACCCATCCCTGGATAAAATTCTAAAATTTATAAACAATTCTAAAATTCTAAAAATTATTGTAAAGCTCTGTAAAAAGTGTTTAAAATATTTTAATAACATTGTAATTCCACAAAGTAAAAATACAAATCAACAAAAAATTTTATTCAACTAACGCCATCTGTTGCGCAATAGTGTTTAAATTATCCCACTTTTAAAAATAGAAGGTTCGCAAGAGTGTTTAAAATATCCCAGTTTTAACCGATAATTTCAGTACATACCTTTAAACCGGAAATTGCGTACTTTCACTGCTTTTTCTCCACTTTCTCTTGGAAATGAGATATTTTTGCGGAAAAACGTATCCTATATTGGAATCAGGATGCTAAGGTACCTCCTCACAAAATTTTGTTAAAATCCATCCAGTACTTTTTACGTGATGCGAAAGTGTGATAGTTTAAACACTATTGCGCAATAGATGGCGCTAATTGAATAAAGTTTGTATTTCATTTGTATTTTTACTTTGTGGAATTACATTGTTAATAAAATATTTGAAGCACCTTTTACAGAGGTTTACAATAATTTTTAGAATTTTAGAATTTTTTATAAATTTTAGAATTTTATCCAGGGATGGGTACCTTTATATAAAGTAAAGACATAAACCATAAGCAATATAGCAATATAAAAGTAAAAAAGTAATTTTTGTGCAATACTTTCAAAGCAAAATCGAGCAAAATATTGTCAGGACGCCCAGGACGTGGCGGGCACAGCTAGTATATAAATAAAATAAAATTTCGTTCTTAATAAAATTTTTTGGGAATTTAAATATTAATTATTTAATATTATGCTAACTACCCATAATGTTTTATAATAAAAATGCAATTTATTTGTTGGGGGAAAAGAGCTCGTCCCTATACGTATTTCACTGGTTGCTCAGGCCAGATCATCAGGAAACCTTTTTCCTAATTTTTCGTTCGTTGGTAATCGCATCACTTAAGAACGGCTACAATGATTTGGCTAATATTTTTTAAATCTTTATCATAGCCGAAGTTAGGTTTCAACGGAAAGAAAAAATGACCACACCCACTTTTACTTGCACTTTTTTAAGTAGCTTAAAAACTATAAGAGGTAGATCCTTCAAATTTAGCACCAGTAACCCCGTTATTAATATACATAGTTTAACGAAACATAGGTTGAATTGGAATAGAGGGCGTGGTATCTTCCATACAAAGTGAACAATTATTATCGTCTACCTTAAGATCTGTAATATGTAGAGTCTTGAACTCTTAAAATTAACCCTTATAATAAATGATTTGCATAGTCTAACAAGACACAGACTGGATTAGGATAGGAGGCGTGGTACCTCCCATACAATGTGAAAAAATAGTATCGTCCAACTAGAGAACTACAATAATTAGAATCTTGAAACTTTGCACAACCTAACCTTAATACTAACGTGCATAGTCCAACAAAACCCACACTGAATTGAGACAGTGGGCGTGTAGTACCTCGTCAATAACTATAATAAGAAGAGTCTTTAAGCTTTACACAAGTAACCCTCAGACTAATGTACATAGTCTAGCAAAATACAGACTGGGTTAGAATAGTGGGAATGGTACCTCCCATACAAAGTAGCAAAGAACAGATTGGATGGGAACAGTAGGCGTCGAGTTAAGGGTTGGCCATACTGTTCTTCCAAATGTTTATTTGTATTTTTTGTGGATAGGTGTAGCTTGTAATAATTAAAAATAATAGACTTTGTTTAAAAATTAAAGCTGCCGCTATTCTATCATCCTAACTAACACCTCTAAACTAGGTGAGTTTAGAAGTGTTTTATCAGCTGCTTTTACTATAAAAGTGTGTCAGAATAAGTCATCTAATATATTTTTTCCTACTAAGTTTTCTTAACCTAAAATTATTTTCCGGAGTATATTAAAACCCACAGTGCAATGTATATTTTATTTATGCTCATAAAAACTCTTAACGACAAATACTACAAGTACTCATCAATCCAATCTCTCATGTTGTAGTGCTCGTCAACATCTTCTTTGTTCTCTTATTAATAAATACTAATTTAGATAAGGAGCTGGATGTTGTTGACGATCTGATTGTTGCTGCTTCTGTAGCTCCTCTTGTTTCACATTCAATTGTTGTACACAAACAATAAGAAACTATTATTTGATCTTATAAAAACACAAATTCAAGAACACTTTTGGCTTTAAGAAAAAAAGTACATTGACACAATCAAACGTTTACATTTGACCCTCGTTGAACGATTAGTAGGGGTTAAAATAATTTTAAATATAATAAACATTTTAAATGAAAAAAACTACGAATAATATATATTTGGCAGTTCCGAATTATATGCACCCTTTATCAAAGTAATTTATTATTATTATTATTATTTTTATATTATTATTACTTTTATTTTTATTATTTTTTTATTCACGACATCGTCTTCGTGCTGAAATTGTTTCGAATTCGCTCTTTGTTGTGAAAGTATTTTACGACTCTTATTTATATAGAAAGTGCTGCCAAGTTTTCAAAATCGGTAAGAATTCTATTATTATAGTATTCTGTAGTGTCTATAATTTCTCTTTTACAAATATTAAAAGTGCTGCCAAGTTTTCAGTTTATAAAATCGGTAAAATGGCATAATTTTACTGATTTATCTCTATTTTCTATTTAAAGTGAGATACTTTTTGAAGAGAAAAAGTATCCTATATTTGAACCGAGGTACTTAGGTTCATTTCCACAAAATTTTATTAAAAATTGTTAAGTAGTTTCAAAAAATACATTTCATATACAAACACGTCCACATTTTTATTACATCTAAAAAAAAATGTGCGGCGGCTAATGTATCAATGTAGCACAGTCGTTTAGAAACGTTTTATTTTGGAAATAAATCGCTAGTTTTAAGAAATTTCACAGAGACAAAGCAGAGGTATTTTTGGATAGAGTTACAAACGGTCGGATCCCTAGGGTGAAAGGGAGACTTGTTGATAAGCCCCCAAAGTTGGATATTTCGGAAATACATTTTATTTTTAAATATTTAAAAAAAATTATTTATTACTCAAGTGTTAAGATTTTTTAAACTTAGATAATCCTTGAAAATATTTACATGTCTGAATTATCTTTTTAGTTTGGCAGAAAATTGGCTAGGAAAATATTAATATTTTTTATGTAATAAACAGACTCTTAAAATTTACACAAAGTACTTAAAACAATGTTCGCTATACACACAAGTATAAATAAAACAGTCAAGTTCGATTTAGACTCACACAAGTAGGGTTCCGTACTATGTTCAATGCAACTTTAAAAATTCAAGTTGTTAATTTGTTCATGCCTTATGGGTCACCCTTTAAGTTTTAATAATTTTTATACTAGAGCATAGTACTAAATATCCTGTATAAATATCAAGTGTCTGGCTATAACATTTAGAAAAGAAGGTCAAATTACTCATATTCGCGACATTTTGGTAACAACCTTTTATTTTTAATAAATTTATTTTCGTTACTTGTTGTTACATTGGATATTGTAAAATATAATCTGGATACATTTTAAGTGACAGCCTGTCATTGTGCAAATATAAGGTTGTATATTTGCACAAATCGTATCATTATCGAAACCCTATAATTTTTGGTTTTTAACCGACTTCAAAAACAGAAGGAGGTTATCAATTCGTCTGAATGTTGCTTTTTTTATGTTTGTGCCCGCAGAACTCAGTCATTTTTGAACCGATTTTAAAAATTTGTTCTTTATTATAAAGGAAATGCTTACATTTTAAAAGAAGTTCAGAATTTTAAAAATTAAAGGGTGTCCCCATACAACATACGTGTTTTTTAGGTGTATTATGAACCGTAAAGAGCACCCTTATAAAATTTAAAAAAAAAACTGCATATCACTATAGCTGCCAATAACAGAAATTAATAAAAAAAATAAACTTAAAAATTAAAGGGTGTCCCCATATGTGACGTCAATTTTAATATATGAACCATTTGAACCATTGTAGACAATCACTTGAAAATTGGACAGAATGTCAAATATTTATAATCAGAAATTAAATATTTATAATTAGAAATTAAAGGGTGTCCCAATAGTTCATATAATTTGATGTATATTGCAAAACTTTTGATCCGTAACAGAGAGACGGTTGAAATTTACAAAGAACCTGTATATCTAAGTCCTTTATAACATCAAGTATATAATTTAAATTTGGAAACTAAAGGGTGTCCCCATAATTGATACAATTTTACCTATCTAGCCCTATCTATTGAACCGTTATAGACAAACACTTGAAAATTAGAGAGAATCGCCACTACTATGTCCCGTATAATAACATTTATTAATATTTAAAATTATAAAGGGTGTCTCAATAGTTGATGTAAATTGATGCATATGGCTAAACTTTTGAACCATTTTAGACAGACATTTGAAATTTGCAAAGAATCTGTCCTTTAAAATAAGTGTTTAATTTAAAATTTTACATTAAAGGGTGTCCCCTAGGTGATATTGTTTAAACTATATGGCCATATCTTTGAAACCGTTACTTTTTATTGCTGTATCAGTAATAATAAATGTAAAAAAATAGAGGGTGTCCTCATATCTGACGTAATTTGTCTTATATTGCTTTAACTGCTGAACCGTTATGGATAGACATTTGAATGTACAGAACGTATATTACTATGTCCGTTAGAGCAACAAGTATAAAAGTATTTGATTTGCGTACTATTTTTTACAGATTACTTCCTTTTAAATTTTTAGTTTAGAATTGATGCACATATATTTGTTTTGTAGTCGGTTTTTTTGCAAGAATTAGATAACAAATTTATACATAAACTGTGTGTATTTAAAGTTTTTACCCGTTCCGGATCAAAAATTTGGCTACATTCATACGTAAATATTTGTCGTTTTCGCAGACTTGTTTAATTTTTATTTTATTTTTTTTCGCTATAGCAGATTATGTCCACTATTTATTTACGCACACTGTAAAAATGCACGTTTAAAAAATTAAAGTCATATTCACGGAAATTACATTACTATCAGAACACCCTTTAAATTTTACTAATTGATGTCATAGCGCCCATGGTAATATACTTCCTATGAAAATATCAGGAGCCTACCTTTTGTGATTCAAAAAATAAGATAATATACGTGAAAAATTAGGCACTGAACACCCTTTAGTTTTTAGTAATTTTCAGAGCGGCCGTGGCAACACTTCTGTACAAATTTCAAGATAACAGTTTAAAAAAAAATAAGGCGTTATACATGCAAATTACGGCACTGTCGGAAAACCCTTTAACCCTATAACTGTTTTTATAGGGGTCATAGTAATACACCATTTATGAAAAAGAGTCTATCTATTATGATTAAAGAATTAGGCCATATGCATGGAAATCAAGTCACTATCGACTTGATTTTTAATTTTCAAGTTTAATTCTTTATACTTGTTTATAAAACGAACATAGTTTTAAGTGGTTGCCTCCTACAGCTCAAGAAATAAAGATTTTAACACAAATAACACGTCACTTTCGGCAAACCCTATAAGTTTTAGTGCTTGTTGCTATAGTGGCCGCAGTTATACACATTCTATGAAAATTTCAAGAGTCTACCCATTATGGCTCAAAACTTAGGCCATATACATGAAAATCACGTAACTATCAGAACACCCTTTCATTTTTAGGTTTTTTTTTTATATTTGTTTGTATAGCAAACTAAGTTTTATTTACTGTTTTTAAGTTTTAAGTGTATGCTTTCTACAGTTCGAGAAATAAACACATATACTTGAATAACACGTCTCTAACGGAACACCCTATAAGTTTTAGTATTTGCGGCAACAGTTATCTTTAAAAATTTCAAGAGTCTACCTATTACGGTTCCAGAGATAAAAGGCGGTGACAAACGGACGAACAGACATTGTAGCAAAAATAATAGGGTTTCGTGTTTACCCTTTGCGTACGGAACCCTAAAAATAACTCTCAAAATTAAAGAGAACCATTCGACAGAAGATGCATTACTACACGCTTGAAATTTAGAAGTATGGGTACCGCTATGTCCGATATTGTACCAAGTGGTAAAATAAAACACGTATTTTCTTCTTTTGAACGTAATTAGGCAGACGATGGAAATGTATATAGAGTCTTGTGTGTGAAGATAAATACGTATTTAACTAGCAGACACAAACGCCATTTTTTTAAATTGAAAAAATAATTATAACAAGCGATAAAAAACTTTTCCCATACACAGATTTTCGAACTTTTTTTTAAAAATATAGTTACTGTTTCCAAACCCTTCTATCTCAGGGAATCAAACCTGCTGGAATAGGAAGATAATAGTTCATAGTAACAGACCGTGTTCACACTTTTTTCCAAAAGTATTTGTGAACATTTTGAAAATGTGACTTAAGGGCATTTCACACTATAATACAAGTATTAATACTTTTGAATAAAATGTAACTCTGATCTAGTCGCTGTTAGAAATTTTTCAAAAAAACAATAACAACTCATCATGTCAGTGTTGCATTTTCCTTAAAAGTATTAATACTTGTATTATAGTGTGAAAAGCCCTTTAGTGAAAATTTATAGTATGTTAGTATGATCTAATATCTTCCTATTCCACCAGGTTTGATTCCCTGAGATGGTGGCTGTTTCCGTCAGAGAACTTATATTTGATAGTTAAATACGTTTTTATCTTTACACAAGTTATAGAGTCTGGTACTTCTTTGCCTGGTACAGGGTTTATTTTTACAAAACTAATGCTTTTAAATTTTTATATTGGGTTTGATGCCTGTATGCCTGTTTTGAGGTCGTTTTTTTTTGAAGAATAATTTATTAAAAAACATTTTCTTTTCATCAGAATTGAAAAACCTTTTCATTTAAAATTCTCAGCATTCTAAAATTTATGAAACTGAACATTAATTAGACAAATTTTTAATATGTGACGTTTTTATTTGTAAATTTTGCAAAAATCATGTTCCAAAAAAATTGGAGGTTAAGCAATATTCATTCTTGAAGAATCACAAACACATTCTGTACAGATAATTCAATATAGTTGTTTATCTCTACGGGATGTGTAAGCCAAATTTGTATATGTTATCATTTTCTATAAAATCTTTCTCTATGAAAAATTTAATAAAATTTTTTTTATCTTCTAATATTATTTACATTAGGATTTAAATCCAGTTTTTTAAAGAAAATTTGTCAAATAAATTTTGTTATTCCTTAAACAAGGACATTTAAAATTAGACTATACAAGTTCTGTTGTACATATGTATGTAACACTTGTATCCATGCTTGTAATTATTCTAAATTCACATTATTCCCCAAGGAACCATTGAATTTTTACATGAATAAAAAAAACAAGTCCTTAAGTAAAAAACACATAAAAACATAAAAAATACAACGAAAGGAGTGAAATGAAATACATGTATTTAATTGTTTTTATACCTTTGTTCTCAAGCTGGACAGTAAACTAAATGAACAGTTGTCTTAGCCATCATTATCAAATAACTATCGAGAAGATATCAAATGCATACATCGTAAAATGTGTATGTTCAGTCCATATCAAATTAAATATCATCTGCAGCAGTAGTGCTTGTATTATAATCTCATGGGTCATGGAAACATAAGCTCTAAGAATTCTCTAAAATATTTGTAACAATAATTTTAAATCAAAACTTAAACTGAAATATTTTAAATGCACACACACTCCTCAACACATTTCGTTATTTAAAAACGAGTGAATTTAAATAAAAGAAATTATTGTAAACAGAATAAAATAATAAACTTTCTTTATAGATTTCACTAATGTATTTTTTTATTTTTTATTCATTTTCATCATTTCCTTATCCAAAGTTTTCTTTGGTCAACACCACAACAATAATTGTTAAAGAAAACAAATGAAGCATAACACAAAAAAGGTTATTTTGGGAAAAGATGTGGAAAATTCACAGCAATTTTCTGAGAAATTCCGCAATTTATTTCTATACAAAAATTTTCAGAAACTAAGTAACTTTTTTTTGCAAAGAAAGGGCAACACAAATCTTTTTCCTATAAAAATAATTATCAGACTCTATACAAAAAATGTTTTCAGAATCAGAGCAACTTTTTTCTGTATAGAAAGAGTTGCCAGAATCTGAGCAATTTTTTTCTATGCAAAAAAAATTGATATAATCTTGTCATTTGACATTTACTATACAAAAAAAGTTGTCAGAATCTGAGCAACTCTTTTCTATACAAAAAAAGTTGTCAGAATCTGAGCAACTCTTTTCTATACAAAAAAAGTTGTCAGAATCTGAGCAACTCTTTTCTATACAAAAAAAGTTGTCAGAATCTGAGCAACTTTTTTCTATACAAAAAAAGTTGTCAGAATCTGAGCAACTTTTTTCTATACAAAAAAAGTTGTCAGAATCTGAGCAACTTTTTTCTATACAAAAAAAGTTGTCAGAATCTGAGCAACTTTGTTCTATACAAAAAAAGTTGTCAGAATCTGAGCAACTTTTTTCTATACAAAAAAAGTTGTCAGAATCTGAGCAACTTTTTTCTATACAAAAAAAGTTGTCAGAATCTGAGCAACTTTTTTCTATACAAAAAAAGTTGTCAGAATCTGAGCAACTTTTTTCTATACAAAAAAAGTTGTCAGAATCTGAGCAACTTTTTTCTATACAAAAAAAGTTGTCAGAATCTGAGCAACTTTTTTCTATACAAAAAAAGTTGTCAGAATCTGAGCAACTTTTTTCTATACAAAAAAAGTTGTCAGAATCTGAGCAACTTTTTTCTATACAAAAAAAGTTGTCAGAATCTGAGCAACTTTTTTCTATACAAAAAAAGTTGTCAGAATCTGAGCAACTTTTTTCTATACAAAAAAAGTTGTCAGAATCTGAGCAACTTTTTTCTATACAAAAAAAGTTGTCAGAATCTGAGCAACTTTTTTCTATACAAAAAAAGTTGTCAGAATCTGAGCAACTTTTTTCTATACAAAAAAAGTTGTCAGAATCTGAGCAACTTTTTTCTATACAAAAAAAGTTGTCAGAATCTGAGCAACTTTTTTCTATACAAAAAAAGTTGTCAGAATCTGAGCAACTTTTTTCTATACAAAAAAAGTTGTCAGAATCTGAGCAACTTTTTTCTATACAAAAAAAGTTGTCAGAATCTGAGCAACTTTTTTCTATACAAAAAAAGTTGTCAGAATCTGAGCAACTTTTTTCTATACAAAAAAAGTTGTCAGAATCTGAGCAACTTTTTTCTATACAAAAAAAGTTGTCAGAATCTGAGCAACTTTTTTCTATACAAAAAAAGTTGTCAGAATCTGAGCAACTTTTTTCTATACAAAAAAAGTTGTCAGAATCTGAGCAACTTTTTTCTATACAAAAAAAGTTGTCAGAATCTGAGCAACTTTTTTCTATACAAAAAAAGTTGTCAGAATCTGAGCAACTTTTTTCTATACAAAAAAAGTTGTCAGAATCTGAGCAACTTTTTTCTATACAAAAAAAGTTGTCAGCATCTGTGCAACTATTTTCTATAAAAAATAAGTTGTCAGAAACTGAACAAATTTTTTCTAGAAGGAACTAAGAACTTTTTTTCTATAAAAAATATGTTTTAGATTCCGAACAACATTGTTATACAAAAATAATTGTCAAAATCTCATTAGCTTTTTTCTATAAAAAAAAATGTCAAAATATAAATTTTTCATGCAAAAATTTGTCATATGTTAGCAACTCTTTCTATAGAAAAGTAGTAAAATTTTTTTTAAACCCGAGTTAGACAAATCATATCCAGTTTTTACCAATGGTATACATGTATTCCTTCTCCTCCCACATCTAGCAGAATACTATCTAGTATATTTTACTTATCACACTTAGGCCCATTATTATAACTTGCCTGTAGCAAAAGTTAGGATTTTGTTGGAGTGATAAATAGTTTTTCGTTATTATAAGTATGCTAAAAATCACTTTTAACTATCACGTACTATAAGGACAAGTTATAGCAATGAGCATTATCCACATTATTATAACGAAAAACTACTTATCGCTCCAACAAAATCCTTACTTTAGCTAAAGGCAAGTTATAATAATGGGCCTTAGTTTCCCAATGGCATTCTGCACTAAAACTTAATTAATCCTGATCTTTGTTTAATTGTTCAGGAATTTATCACTTTATTTCAAAGTATGACGCATACGTCATACAGAAAAAAAAGGTTTGCACCAATTAAAGGTTTTAATTAGTTTCATATACAAGTTCAATTAAATTTTTAATTAATTTAATAATACACTTAATTAAGAAAGAAAACACAACTGGTTAAAGCAATTAAAATTTTAATTAAACTTGTAACTGAAACTAATTAAAACCTTTAATTGGTGCTCAAATTTTTTTCTGTGTAGTAATTTGAATGTTATTACAAATTCATCACATATTGTTCTTTTTCTATGACCTCAAATTAAATTAGTACAAATAATTTGACCAAGATTTGTGTCAGTTTGTGGTTATAGCCGTAGAAAACCATAAAATCTAAATTTTGCTAAATCAGCTCTATTTTATCTTTATTGTTAACATCTTATGCACTTTTCAAATCGAAAGAAAATGAAAAGAAGAAATTTTCTCATAAGCAACCTCAATGCAAAGTAAAACAATGATAATGTAATAAATAAATCATTAGAAATAAATGTATTCTGTAATAAATTTCTGTAGATAATATTTACAATAGTCAGCCAACCAACTGAAAATTAAGCAAATATATTTCGGATTCCACTTCGTTAAGGAGAAGAGAGATGACACAAAAAAACAAACGGCTAATATATTTATGATTTGTATTGGGTTACAAATATAAATAAATTAAATATATTATTTGTTCGTAAAATGATTATGGTGCTGAAATTAGATAATTTTATGCATATTAACGCTTAAGAGTTCACAAAAAGTCATGGCGCTTAAGGAAATATTTCTACATGAAAAATCTAAGAAAACTTATTAGAAAATTATAATGTAGAAATATGTATAATATTACTTTATTAAAGAATAGTATATTTTAATTTAATTTAGTACATACACTCAAGTGCACAAGGTCACTTATTGTTTGTTTCGCTTGAACAAAAATGCAAAGAGTTTTAAATTGTACTTTTAACTAAAGTACCAGCAGCTTGAATTTTTCGAATTCATCTTTTGTCCATCATAGGGTCAATTCTTATTATTCTTTTTAGGATTTCGTACCCTACGGATAAATACGTAACCCTATTGTATTCGTAAAAATGTCTGTACGTCTATCGATCTGCCAGCGCCGTCTGTCGCTGGAACGGTAAAAGGTAGACTCTTGAAATTTTTACAGAAAGTGTTTTCCCATGTGAACTGTTAAAGGGTGTTAGGATAGTAACTTAATTTTCGCGTATGTATATGGTCTTATAACATGACCCCGCTATTACAACAAATATAAAAAATAAAATTAAAGGGTGTTGCAAAAGTGACACTATTTTACGTAAATAACCTAATAGGTAGACCCTTTAATTTTAAACAGAGTATGTAAAAACTTTTCCGCTACAACAACAAGTATAAGCAACTAAAACTCATAATTAAAAGGGTGTTTCGGTAGTGAGGCGATTTTATATAAGACCGTCTTTTAAACCAAAGGGCCTCAACCAGAGAAAGTTGAAAAACTGGATAAAATGAGAATGTATTGGTGTTTTGCACTGAAAAAAATCACATTGTTTAACATTAGTAAATACAAAAGCGTTTAATTTTGAATGAGTTAACCAAATTTTAATTTAAGTTTTTTGTTAAGATAGAGTTAAAAAGTAGCAAAAAATAGTAGCAAGTGAATATCGTATGGTTGTGAAAATTCCATACAATATTACAATATTGTACAATATTAAGTTAATGTATAATTAAATTAGTTTCCTTATGATTAAGAAAGTCTTGTATGTGTGTGATGTGAAAATTCAGTACAAGCGGTTCTTATGAAAAAAAAATCTAACATATTCATTAATAATGGTAATAGGTAGAGAAATCACACAATACAATAGCGCTTGTTTAGAAATGTCCATTACTGTCATAAGAACCTTTTTAAAGTTTTTTTTTCAACCATAATTACGTTAATTTATTTTTCATTTTGAACTATTAAAACTAATTTCGTATTTTCCAATTTAATAATATGCAAATAAACTATTCATGCATGCGTACCCGTATATCATTTTTTGTGAAAATAAAACAAATAAATTTAACGTTTATTGCTTTAAAGTTGTTAAATGAAAGCGTGATTTATATTAATCTAATACAAAAACTAATAAAAAATATTTTTTATATTTAAATAATAAATATTATTTCAAATTGACAAAATTTTTGGTTATGGTTGAATATTTTCAGTGTACTTACTTTATTACACAATGCGACATAAACCTGCTTTGTTGAAAGTTGGCATGCTACTGATTACAAATTTTATATGTTTTGTTCTCTTTGTGAGAGTCTCGTTGAGATTGTGTGTGTGTACACAGAATACAGAGGGGTTTGCGTGGGTCTCTATGTTTAAACCCGTAAGAAGCAGACACTTTAAACTTACAGCAACCTGACTTACAATGCCTATAGATGTTGAACATTTTGTTACTGGTGCAAATATTAAGCGTTATTCGATATGGAATACAAAACACCAATTTTTGGAATTTTTGTCTGTCGGACTGTGTTCACATCCCGTAAAAACTACTGTATAAATTTTTGTTAGAAGGTACCTTAGTACCTCGGTTCAAATAATTGTTTCCCGTAAAAATATCTCACTTTCAAGAAAGCTTAGATATGCAATATTGTAAGAACGCAATTCGATAGCAACCATATAATTCAATCATAATATGTTGCTCTTAGATGATGGTCGCCTCAAACATATTTTTTTCTCTGCGTGTAAAGAAAATGCATTTCATTCTGCTAGTTTATAATAAATTAATAATTGCTGTGTATATATAATTATCACATTAAAAAGGAAACAAATAAAGTGTATTTTTTTTAGAGGCGGTTAACTTTTAAGTGGCACCACTGTTTTCTGTTACGTCTGATTTGACAGTTCTGAGTAATTTTGAGGTGTGTAAATGGATGTAAATAGCAGTGTCACCATGTTCAGAACGTTACAGTTCTTTTTCAAGCCTAAATTGTAAGGCATTAGTAATTCAGATATGAAGTTTCAGCAGAATCGTGCCATATCTTTCACTAGTTCGCCATACAACCAATTAACTGAGTAAAGCATTAGTCGAACGAAAAATTTTAAGAAATGAACCTGTTAAAACCCCCAGGGTTTTCTGAGTATTTCGATTCGAAAAGGAAATCACACGAATTTGTATGACTTTTATATTGTGTTTCGAAAAAAAAAACATTTCTTTCGAATCGAAATATGCTGTAGCATCCCTAGAAACCTCGTTCATGTGATTTACGCCATTAGGTTATTTTCTCTGGGGTCTCTGGGGATATGTAAAGTCCCTGGATTGTGCAGACAAACCCAGAAACGATCGAGTTATTACCAAAATACAGTCCGATAAACTGAGTATGTAAAGATTGTACCTCCAGGTGGATAACCTGGATAAGTACGCACTAGCCGCTGCTGAAATATGCCCAAAAAATCTAATTAATAGATGTATGTATATGAAAAACATTTTTCTCTGTTTTATTTTAATTGAAAGTTATCCGCCTTTAAGAAAACACCCTTTGCTTTTAAATAGTTCGATTAAACACACAAAATAGTACACAAATATATTTATGGCATAATATGTATGTTAACTAATATTTGTTTGTGGAACTACATATTTAATTATAATTCAATGAATAATTATTCTTAAGTCTTACTAAAAACTATTCATATAATTATATTGAATTATTTTAAATAACATTTCATTTTTTTATTATAATTGACTTAAGACGCTATTGACGCTATTGATGCAAATTAGCAACATGTGCTATAGATGTTTGAACTAATACTCATGGATACTTTTATGACCAGAGTACAACTTCATACGTACATATTTAATACATACAAGTTGATAGAATTTTGTATACAGAATAAATTTAATTTTTGTTAAATTAATTTCAAACCTTTTTTATTTTAGGATTTTTACAATTCTGCGTTGTTTCTTTAGTTTAATGCATTCGCTTGTTTTTCCATGACTTGAGATTAAAAATAAGATTTTTAATTTATGTTCGGGCTGTTTTTAGAACTTAGCAATAGCTACAGATAGCCTGTATTCTTTAAGCCAAAAGTGTGTAATAAGCCACCGGGAAGGTTATCTTGCCTTTAACTTTTAATGTAGGGTTTATCCTTTTTAAGTTGTAATATTTTCATGCATATGGCATCGTTTTAATTTTATGAGCTGAATATTTTTTGTAATTTTCTTTTCATTTTACAAAGGCACCCAACCAGAGAATCTTTTAAAATGAGTACGTATTGTGCTATGGATTGCATATGGTCAAATTTCTTATTTTATAACTTAATTATATCTATATCTATATATAGAATAAAATAGTAACACATTTTCGTCTACCTGCTTTTCGTTTGTGTTCGCATCACCTAAAAACTACTAAAAACTAAAAAAATTTTGTGAGAATTCCTGATTCTAATTTAGGAAACTTTTTTTCCGAAAAAATATCTCATTTCCAAAAAAATTGGAGAGAAAGCAGTTAAAGTACGCAATTTAAATGTACTGTAGTTTTCGGTTTAAAACTGGGATATTTTAAACAGTGAAAGTGGGATATTTTAAACAACAGATGACGCCAATTGAATAAAATTTGTATTTGATTTGTATTTTTACTTTGTGATATTACAATGTTATTAAAATATTTTAAACACCTTTTACAGAGGTTTACAATAATTTTTAGAATTTTTAGAATTTTATATAAATTTTAGATTTTTTTCCAAGCCTGGGTACCTTTATATAAAGAAAATAATCTGGATCGATTTTAACAAATTTTTGTGAGGAGGTACATTAAAAAAAAACTTATTTCCAAAAGATAATAAAAATAAAAAGCAGTAAAAGTACGCCGACTTTCAAAAAAAATTTTCGATAAAATTTTTACAAAAAAATATTCGATAAAATTTTTGCAAAAAATATTCGATAAAATTTTTACAAAAAATATTCCATAACATTTTTACAAAATTTTTCCACAAAATTTTTACAAAAAATATTCTATAACATTTTACAAAAAATTTTCCACAAAATTTTTACAAAACATTTTCCAAAAAATTTATACAAAAAATTTTCGATAAAATTTTTACAAAAAATTTTGATAAATTTTTACAAAAATTTTTCGATAAAATTTTTACAAAAAAAATGTCCATAAAATTTTTACAAAAAAATTTCCATAAAGTTTTTACAAAAAATTTTTGATAAAATTATTACAAACAATTTTCGATAAAATTTTTACAATAAATCTTCGATAAAAGTTTTACAAAAATTTTTCGATAAAATTTTTACAAAAACTATTCGATAAAATTTTTGCAAAAAATATTCAAAAAAATTTTTACAAAAAATTTTCGATAAAATTTTTACAAAAAATTTTCCACAAAATTTTTACAAAACATTTTCGAGAAAATTTTTACAAAAAATTTTCGATAAAATTTTTACAAAAAGTTTTCGATAAAATTTTTACAAAAAGTTTTCGATAAAATTTTTACAAAAATTTTTCGATAAAATGTTTACAAAAAAATTTCCATAAAATTTTTATAAAAAAATTTCCATAAAATTTTTACAAAAAAATTTCCATAAAATTTTTACAAAAAAATTTCCATAAAATTTTTACAAAAAAATTTCCATAAAATTTTTACAAAAAAATTTCCATAAAATATTTACAAAAAAATTTCCATAAAATTTTTACAAAAAAATTTCCATAAAATTTTTTAAAAAAATTTTTGATAAAATTTTTACAAAAAATTTTTGGTAAAATTATTACAAACAATTTTCGATAAAATTTTTACAATAAATCTTCGATAAAATTTTTACAAAAAATTTTCGATAAAATTTTAGAAAAAATTATCGATAAAAAATTTTTAATAAAATTTTTACAAAATAATTTCTAAATAATTTTTACAAAAAAAAATTACATATGTACATATGAAATTTGTAGTCGAGCTTAAGTTCGTTTTGTTCTCTCTAAAAAAGAATAATTTAAATTACAAATTAGGTGATAATATGTTTACATCTGATAACGACGAGCTATTTAAAGCTGATATCATCTACTTCACTGTCGAACTATTATATATTCGACGAAAGTAAGAATTCTATGTCCTACAAGTATAAAGATGTGTCAGTGTTCGCACACCAGCGTCGACATATCAAGTGGTAAAACTAAAATAATCTCCTCACTTCAGGTCTTCTACAAGACATGCTTAGACCTTCTCTCTCTACGATCCTCGTTATTTTTTCGTTTCTTACAAAGAAGGCTTTTTAGAAGGCCTTGACTCTCTCTTCTAAAAGATCTACTACACAACTCTACTTTCATTCTCTTAGAAGTGTAAGCTGATGTTCTATTTTTATATCTCTTATTTTTAGGGTTCCATACCCAAAGCGTAAAAACGCTAAAAATCCTATTGTTTTTGCTACAATGTGTGTCTGTTTGTCAGCTTCTTTTATCTCTGGAACCGTAATAGGTAAACTATTGAAAATTTCACAGAAGATGTTTGCTCACTAACAAACAATTTGTGGAGTTGTTGATACTTTTCGCACTAATTGGACTCTTCCCGATTCAAAACCATCAACAAATTTACTGTTTGGTGCGGCTTACACGCTGGTGGCATCATTAATCCTTACTTCTTTCGAAATGAGCAAGAAGCTGCCGTTATGGTGAATGGCGAGTGCTATTGAGCTATGCTGACTGAATTTTTTTTTTTTTGTTTTTTAAATTAATCAGCAACGACATTTGGTTTTAACAAGACGGTGCAACTTGTCATACAGCGCACTTAACAATTGATTTATCGCAAAATCAATTTTGTGACAACTATATTTTTAAAAGGGGTCCTGTTCACCGGACCACTCGTCCGTGCGATTAAATCCTTCTGGACTACTTTTTCATGGGATATATTACGTCAGTAAAAATCTTGAAGCATTGGAAGCCAATATTCAAGCTACCATATTCGCCATACGACGATATTTATTGGAAAAAGTCGTAAAAAATTGGGACTGATCAGTTTTAGTGGCCACATTAATACACCTTCTGTGAAAATTACACCTATAATGTTGCAGCTGTGTGACAGACGGACAGACACCGGACAACATAGTTAGAGCCCCTATATATCTTTTATGGAAAAACGCTATTACAGCTGTCAAAAATTATTGCAAAAATAAAATAATTCGAAAAAATAGTTTACAATGACAGTGCAAAAACCAAATGTAATCTACAAATACAATATAAAAATAGTTATTTTACTAAATATTTCTCTTTCGTAATAATCGTTAATTACTTTTTAATAATCTTACAGACTGTCAAGGATTATTACGTACAAACATACGTTTATATCGTTAGCTAAAATGAAAAAAGGCGAAACTAACAAAAAATTCAAATTCGTCTTTTTTATTGATAATTATGCCTGCCAATAAACTACATGTCCTGACAAAATTTTACACTTTTGCGATCATTATTTAATTACGCTTTTATTAATAAAAAAAACAAGGGATGTATTGTGTAGTATAGTTTTCATTTTACAAGGTTTTATGATTCTCCTGTAAAATTATATTTTTGTTATTTACGGCTGTTTGCATTTTAGCTGACGATATGTACATTTATAGAAATGGATGGTAGTTTTTATGTACGAGAATTTATTTGAAAACAATTTGCCAGCTAATAGAAAATGTCGAATCACTTTTTAATGAGTAAAACACACAAAATATTTGCAAACAATTAAAAATTGCTACATTCATAGCAACAGTGAAATACCCATGGAGATTAAAATATTTAAACAAATAAAAATATTTATGTTATTCGACACATGAAACTCAGTTTTAAATTAGGGGCATTCAAATCCAAGGACTTGACGTTTGCAAAATTAAATGAAAATTATTGGTAGATTATTGCTTTTAGCTCAAAATTATTTAATTTTTCATTTGCCTGCCAATTTGGTTTATTAAATTCAAGCATAAAAAGTTCTTACATTAAAACGAAAGTAGTTTAACTCTTCATAATTTTCACACGATTATGCAGTAAGAGAATCGAACAAGTTTAGTTAAAGTTTGTCAAGCCCTAAATATAATTATTTTTTTCTAAAAATTAAGCGGTATCTAATATAAATATCTCTAGGCAAAATTCATTTTAATGAATTTTTTATCTCTAAATATAACTTGGTATGATATTCCCTAATTAAAAATTCAATTAAAATAAAATACACACATTTGTTTGGGTACTTTTTAATTGAATTAATTAAAAATATTGTGAACCACATAATAAAAGATAGTTGACTATTTGTAAAGTACGATTACCTGGAGAATACAGTTATTGAATATTTAATTAAAAAACAAACGTCGATCACAAAAGTTTGTATTCGCATTTCTTCTTAATCTGAGCAACTTTTTCTATATTCTGAGTCATTGCACTATACCTTCTATAAAAATCTGAAAATAATTTTTTTTAGAAAATATCTTATAATCTGGGCAACATTTTCGAAACAAAATTTTTTAGAATTTTCCAAAAAAATCTAAACAACATTACAAAATACTTCTTAGAATATGTGATAGAATCTGAACAACATTTTCTATAGAAAATTTTGTGACAGAATCTGAGCAACATTTTCTATAGAAAATTTTGTGACAGAATCTGAGCAACATTTTCTATAGAAAATTTTGTGACAGAATCTGAGCAACGTTTTCTATAGAAAATTTTGTGACAGAATCTGAGCAACATTTTCTATAGAAAATTTTGTGACAGAATCTGAGCAACATTTTCTATAGAAAATTTTGTGCCAGAATCTGAGCAACATTTTCTATAGAAAATTTTGTGCCAGAATCAGAGCAACATTTTCTATAGAAAATTTTGTGCCAGAATCAGAGCAACATTTTCTATAGAAAATTTTGTGCCAGAATCTGAGCAACATTTTCTATAGAAAATTTTGTGCCAGAATCTGAGCAACATTTTCTATAGAAAATTTTGTGCCAGAATCTGAGCAACATTTTCTATAGAAAATTTTGTGCCAGAATCTGAGCAACATTTTCTATAGAAAATTTTGTGCCAGAATCTGAGCAACATTTTCTATAGAAAATTTTGTGCCAGAATCTGAGCAACATTTTCTATAGAAAATTTTGTGCCAGAATCTGAGCAACATTTTCTATAGAAAATTTTGTGCCAGAATCTGAGCAACATTTTCTATAGAAAATTTTGTGCCAGAATCTGAGCAACATTTCTATAGAAAATTTTGTGCCAGAATCTGAGCAACATTTTCTATAGAAAATTTTGTGCCAGAATCTGAGGAACATTTTCTATAGAAAATTTTGTGCCAGAATCTGAGCAACATTTTCTATAGAAAATTTTGTGCCAGAATCTGAGCAACATTTTCTATAGAAAATTTTGTGCCAGAATCTGAGCAACATTTTCTATAGAAAATTTTGTGCCAGAATCTGAGCAACATTTTCTATAGAAAATTTTGTGCCAGAATCTGAGCAAGATTTTCTATAGAAAATTTTGTGACAGAATCTAAGCAACATTTTCTATAAAAAAATATTTTGACTGAATATGAGCAACATTTTCTATAGAAAATTATGTGACAACTCTGAGCTACATTTTCTATAGAAAATTTTGTGACTGAATCTGAGCAAAATTTTCTATAGAAAATTTTGTGACAGAATCTAAGCAAAATTTTCTATTAAAGAATATTTTGACTGAATATGAACAACATTTTCTATAGAAAATTATGTGACAGCATCTGAGCAACATTTTCTATAGAAAATTTTGTGACACAATCTGAGCAACATTTTCTATAGAAAATTTTGTGACACAATCTAAGCAACATTTTCTATAGAAAATTTTGTGACACAATCTGAGCAACATTTTCTATAGAAAATTTTGTGACACAATCTGAGCAACATTTTCTATAGAAAATGTTGTGACACAATCTGAGCAACATTTTCTATAGAAAATTTTGTGACACAATCTGAGCAACATTTTCTATAGAAAATTTTGTGACAGAATCTGATCAACATTTTCTATAGAAAATTTTGTGACAGAATCTGAGCAACATTTTCTATAGAAAATTTTGTCACTGAATCTGGGCAACATTTTCTAGAATTTTTCTAGAGTTTTTTTCGCAGTATCTGAGTTGATTTGTGTCGTGTAACTTTTTAACATTTTGTATCGTTCAACTTTGTGACTAAGTTAGACGAATAGTATCTGAAAACTAATAATGTCTTAAATATTTCGTCGATTTCTTGAATTAAATAAATAAGTTTTCCCATATCCATTTTCTTCGTATTATATTTTTAATTTTCACAGATTTATTTAGCTTTGTTTTTCTATTTTTTGCGGTTTTCGCTATATATTATATACCAATGTTTGACATTCTATTTTTTTCATTTTAATATGTTTTATTTATGTTACAGTTTTAGTCAGCTGTTCCGTAACTGCACTATAAAAATCAACTAATTCTACCTTAACTTTGTTTCAAAAAGGTTGTGGAATGTCTTAAACCTTTTTAGGATTTTTTACTAAAGTTAGTTGAAATTAGTTCTAAAATATTTCAAAATTTAAGTTCACTTTTTTACACTAGACTGTATTTTTAAATGTATTCTGCTTGTATGTGGTTTAATGACATTTTCAACCTCCTCTATATATTTATTATTTAGTGACACTGGTGAACTTTAGTTAATCTCGTTTTTGTCAGGATATTGAATTAATATTGTTCATGTGTACAAGTGTCAATTTACATTTAACTTTTGACAAAAAAATATTTATGAGAAATATTTCTACAAACATGTAACACAAATACAGCGGTCGAGTGGCAAAAACTTAATTATTATTCATGGTATCATTTCACAGTTACAACATTTTCGAAATTAAAATATTTAGTTTTTAACGCTGGATAAGATCAGATAGATGCTCATATTGTCACTTTTAGTTTTAATTTTTTTCTTTTTTAATTGTGCTTAAGCAAAAAATTTTATGAATAATTTAATTATACAAAACAAATAAATAAAAAAAGTTACAAAATACTCGTAAACTATTCTATAAATGAAATTGTGATATGTTTCTCCTACTAAGTTTAAGATACTTAATATGCAAAATATATTTTGAGGAAAAGATTTTAGGAATAAAATTGTTGATAAGATAAAAAGGTGTAAATTATAAGTTTAAAAAGGTTAGACAACTTTTCTACTAGAAACGATTATTACATTCTAAAAATTTTTCTGATAAAATAATTTCTATGTTTTTAGAAAAAAAATATTTCAAGATAAAAATGCCGAGTGTTTTAAATTTTTTATAGGTTAGATGTGAAAATGTTTGAAATAAAATAGAATTTATCTATAGATATCGTCAACTCTTCATTAGTACAATTTTGGAGTTAGATTCCGAAGCTAGGTTAGGTTAGATTGTGTTAAGTGCCGCCGCCCGCATAAAGAGAGTGCATTTGGAGGTCAATAAGGCCTTATGTGATGCCCTGACACCTTCTGTCTCCCAGTGTCACCAGTTCATAAGAAAAACCAGGAGGACCTTCTCGTAAAACCTATCAGGCTAGTCAGTGTCGCATCCCAAAGACAGTCCAGGTTCTTAAATAACCTTTGGACCAAACATTTCGCACTGGTTCTTCTAAAGAGAGTCAACTCAAAATTTAAAAATTTCCAGTAGAGGCAAAAGACTTTTTTTCTTTTTAATATACTTTTATATCAAGAGGAGGGATACAACTGTTTTTTTTTTTTTTTTAACTGAAATAGTAGAGAAAATTACCACTGTACAACGATTTCTTGCAAAAAGAGGAACCAGTGCGATTTGTGCCTTCGTTCTTTTTAATGCCGGCCCATCGCAGATAAGATGTTGAACTGATTCTTTCTCCTCATCATCCAAACAGCTCCGAAGCAGAAACCCAAACGTTCCGACATATATCCAATCATACAGTGCCCCATTACTTCGACTATTATAAGCGGTATTGCCTTTTTTCGGAGGGACAGTAATGTCTTAGTCTTTTCATTGAGAGCCAAAGATTTTGGACAATCTATAAATGGTTATCACAAGCGAGCCCTTTTATTTTCTGTAACATGTTTAACAATTCGGTCAGGGGGGTGTTGATGTTCCCCTGTGCACTTACCACATTCAGGTTGGTCCCCTTCCTTGCGATTTTATCAGCCATTTAGTTTCCATATCCCGAAACCCAAACAATTTTTTATACGCTGTCCTTCAGCCAGAGATTAAATGTACTTCCGTACGAATATCGACTTCACAACTTATAAATGACGGGCCTTAATGGTGCCTAGACTGTCCACGAAAATATCACAAAAATGTTGCCTCCATTAAAAGTTCCCCAATTCTTCCTGCAACTTCTAATGTAAGTATAAATTTCTGCCTGGAACGCGGTACAGGTTTCGGGTAGCGTGATTGAGACCAATAACCGATAGTTCATGTTTCCGACCGTAAAATTCTAAACTGCATTTTCTTGAGTAACGAAATTCTCCCACCACTCATCCCTGTTTGGTATTTTACCAACAAATGATTTGTGCAAGTCCATAATCGGAGTCGAAAGGTCTGTCTGGTCTCCTATATTTTCCACCTACCAGGTTATAGAATGGTGATATATCAGAATAAAATTTAGCATGTACCTTTGGTATATGGAGATGAAGAGCTCAATAGTTTTTGGACATAATCCGGAGAGGGCAGAGGGGTAGTTTACTTGACACTCCAAACCGGAAATAATTATTTTTGATTCAAATATACTTTGATTTTTTATTCTTTATGTAATGTATTCATAAATATTTCTGGTTCCATGGTAAAGTTGAGTGTAGGTCACTTTTTAGTAGTAGATCAGTTTTTATAGCAAACGTTGCATAATTTGCGACTCGTTTACTTTAAAAGGAAAAGTTCTATTAATTTTTTGTAGACAAGTTTTCTATCAATCGCATGACTTTTTATTTTATTCCCCTTGAACAAAAAAATTGTTTAAAGTTAAAAGTGTTTTTTTTTTTTTCTTTTTATTTTTAAGTTGCAGTATATTTTCAATATAATTTTTGGGAAAATTTCATTTCAATCAATCATAATCTAGTCAAATTAATCTATATCTATACATATAATAAAATAGAAACTCATTTTTTGTCTGTCTCTCTTTTTTGTGTTCGTATCACGTAAAAGCTACTGGATAGATTTTAACAAAATTTTTTGAGGAGGTACCTTAGTAGCCTGATTCCAATATAGGATACTTTTTTTGAGCAAAAATATCTTATTTCCAAGAGAAGGTGGAGAAAAAGCAGTGAAAGTACGTCGATTTTTTTTACCGATTTAGAGGTACTGCATACTTTAAGGCATCTTTTATTATTGAAAGCAGCATATTTTAAACACGGTTGCGGTCAGTGATTAAAAATACTTGACTATTTTCATTTCAATGCATATGTAATTGCTTAACTGTTGCTTAGAAAAAGTGTGCAGTAAAAGCAAAAAGCAAAAGCAAATAAAAGAAGAGCAACTCATTTGCTTAAGCTTGCTATGTGTCTCTTTCTGCAGCAAAGCAATCAGGAAAGCAATTACTTTAAAAACATTTGCTGTTGCTTTAGCAATAAGTTGTTCTTCATTTTTATTTTTCCTTATGCTTAACTCTTTACTGTGAAGTAGTGGCTACGATTGCAGTATTTTGCTGTTATTTGCTGTTATTCGCTGCTTCAGTCTTAAGATTTAGAAAATTCTTTGACAGTGAGAGATTAAAATTATGGCACCACGTGTAAATCAAAAAAAAACTTAATTTTGAAGATCTGCAAAATAAAGATTTCCAATATTGTTTTACAGCAAAAGAAGAAACACACATTAACTTATTGCTTAAGCAACAGCAAACGTTTTCAAAAAAATTGCTTTGCTGATTGCTTTGCTGCATAAAGAGACACATAGTAAGCTTAAGCAAATGAGTTGCTCTTCTTTTTTTTGGTTTTGCTTCACTTATAACAAAATTTTATATAAATGCTGAGGAATTCAGTTTTTTTTTTTCATTTGCTGAAAATGATGTAAGCAAAGCAAAGATTTTACTGCTGTTGCTATTTCTAAGCAAGCAATTCAAACCCTGGTTGCGATTACTGCAATTGAATAAAATAACAATGTTATTAAAATATTTTAAACGCCTTTTACAGAGCTTTACAATAATTTTTAGAATTTTAGAATATTTTATAAATTTTAGAATTTTATCCAGGGATGGGTATCTTTATATAAAGTAAATATATAAACCATAACTGAAGCAATATAGAAGTAAGAGTCTTTCAATTGGTGTGGAATACTTTCAAAGAAAAATCGAGCAATATATTGTCAGGACGCCCACGACATGGCGGGCACAACTAGTTATTCATCCATCTTTTATTACTTTTTGTCATGAATCTTAGAAATAATATTTTTTCCACACACTAAATACCAAGATATGTTTTTTGTTTACATAATTGAAATGTTGCATACATAAAGGCAATAAAAACAACAGTTTTATTATAAACCGCACTATATTGTCAAAATTTTCCAAGTGAAATAATAGATGTTGCTCAAAATATTTTGCAAATTCGAACAGAGTACCATGCATGAAAGGGTAAATTATAATTAAATAGTCTAACTTTATAAAAAAAATGGATAAAAAATCAGAATTTTTTTAAAATAATTAAACAGGGATACCATGGAGCATATAAAAATGTTTAAATAAAAATTTTAACATTAAATAGATTTGACTTTTTTGGAGCCGTTGTACACTTTTTTGTATCCAAAGGGTAAAAAAGTACCTCCCTATGTTTTCTCTACAATATCTGTCCGTGTATGAATGTGTTTTATCTCTGGGATCGCATTACGATTAAAACAATAAGTCACAATAGGTGAAAAACATATCACTGTCGGAACACCCTTTAATTTTTAGTAATTGTTAAAGCGGCCGTGGCAACACATCTTCTGTACAAATTGGAATAGTCTACATATTACGGTTCAAAAAATAAGGCATTATACATTCAAATCACGACACTGTCGGAAAACCCTTTAAATTTAACTTTTTTTATAGCGGTCATAGTAATACACCATTTGTATGGTTAAAAAATGTGGCCATATACATATAAGCAAATCACGTTACTGTTGGCACACCCTTTAATTTTTACTATTTGTTATAGTGGCTATTGTAATACTCCTTCACTAAAAACTTCAAGAGTCTACCTCTTATCGTTCATTACTTAGGCCATATACATGCAAATCACGTCACTATCGGAACACCCTTTAATTTTTAGGTTTAATTTTGTATACTTGCTTAAAAAGCGAACATAGTTTTAATTACTGTATGCAAATTTTAGTGGTTGACTCCTACAGCTCAAGAAATAAAGACATAAGCGTAAATAACACGTTACTTTCGGAACACCTTCTGTAAAAATTTCAAGAGTCTACCTATTATGGTTCAAAACTTAGGACATATACATGTAAATCATGTCACTATAGAAACGCGCTTTAATTTTTAGGTTTATTTTTTTATAGTTGTTTATATAGCGAACTAAGTTTTAATACTGTGGTGTATTCCTCCTACCGATCAAGAAATAAACACATATACGTAAATAACACGTCTCTATTGGAACACCCTATAAGTTTTAGCATTTTTTGCTGTAGCGGCAACAGTTATACATCTTCTGTGAAATTTTCAAGAGTCTACCTTTTACGGTTAAAGGGAGATAAAGGGCGCTGTCAGACGGACGGACAGACGGACAGAAATTGTAAACCAATAGGTTACGTTTTTACCCTTTGGGTACGAAACTCTAAAAACTAATGGATTTTCCTAAAAGTGTTGATTTTGGCGAAATTTAAAAAATATATCGTAACCGTTTAGGCAGACACTTGAAATTTACCCAGAGTATGTAGTACTATGCTGGATATTATAAAAGAATAACAAATAATTTAGAGTTAAAGGGGGCTCCCACAGACTTGACGTTTATGTTATTCTCTCTTTTAAACCGTGCCAAGCAGACAGTTAACATGTTTTTAAAGCAACTAATAAAAATATAATAATAAATATTTATTTTTTAAGGGCGTCCCATAAAAAATATGAAAATATTGTTATCTTATATTTTTAAAGCTATATACTGCTTGCGTACTGCAGTTCGCAAGCCTACGTCTATGACCAAGAGTCCCCACGCAAACCCCTATGGGTCTGTGAGTACATACACAATCTCAACGAGAATCTCACAGAGAACAAAACATGTACAAATTTTAAATCGGTAGCATACCAGCTTTCAACAAGGTAGGTTTTGTGTCACTTTGCTAAATATTTAGCAAACCAATGCATTTTCATTTTAACCACTTTTTTTTTGTTTGGGGGCCTTTGCTATGACTCACACTTTTCTGATTTATTCCGATTTCCTGTACTCGTGAGTATAAGAAAACACACACTATGAATATCAAATGAATAACTTGTGCTGCTTTTTTGGTCACCACTGTTATAAAGTTTTGTTAAAACCAGAACACTTTAGACTCTGATATTTGTTGTCGGCAGCTGTTTAATTTGATTCGTCTATTATGAACGGGTTGTGAGGAGAACTTATCCATGAACTATTTCTGACACTGAGAGGGCAAACGACTAGAATATAATTTTTGCAAAAAAAAAACCGACTTCAAAACAGATAGAAGGGCACCAATTATAAACTAAAAAAGTAAGTAGTAATCTGTAAGAATTAGATTTAAACCAAATAATAGATGCGCAAAAATTAGCGGAAAAAAGTAAAGACTATGTGAATGTCAAGCATCTACCTATTACTGTTCAAAATTTAAGCTATTTTTACCAGCATCCGTATTTTATGGGGACACCATTCAAGCCTGTGTCTGTAACGGTTTCAAAGATAGGGTCACACAGATCAAATAACATCACCTATTCGGACACCCTTTAATTTACAGTTTTAAATTAAAGACCTGTTGTTATAGAGGACTTGGCCACAAAGATTCTTTGTAAATTTCAACTGTCTGTCTATAACGGTTAAAAAGTTTAACCATATATATCAAATTACATTAACTATTGGGACACCCTTTACATTATAATTCCAAATATTTATACTTGTTATCATACCAGAGAAAGTAGTGGATATTCTGCCTAATTTTCAAGTGTTTGTGTTTAACGCTTCAAAAGATAGGGCCATATAGATCAAATTACATAATTTATGGGGACACCCTTAAGTTTTTAAATTCAAATTGTATACTTGCTATAGTGGACTTTGCAATACAGGTTTCTTGTAAATTTCAGCTGTCTGTCTATAACAGTTCAAAAGTTTGGCCACATACATAGAATTACATTAACTATTGGGACACCCTTTTATTTCCAAATTCAAATTTTATACTTTTTGTTATAGCGGACTTAGCAATACAGGTTCTTTGTAAATTTCAGCGGTCTGTGTACATCTGTTCAAAAGTATGGCCATATACATCAAATTAAATGAACTATTGGAGCACCCTTTAAAATTTTAAATATTTATACATTTTATTATAACGGTCAGAGTAATCGACATTCTGTCAAATTTTCAAGGTTTTGCCTATAACGGTTCAAAAGATAGGCTCAAATAGGTCAAATTATGTCACCTATGGGGACACCCTTTAAATTTTAAATTTATTTTTTTATTAATTTCTGATGTTGGCAGCTATAGCGACACGCAATTTTTTAAAATTTTAATTTGGTGCCCTTTACGGTTTTTAATACACGTAAAAGACATGTATGTTGTATGGGGACACCCTTTAATTTTTAATATAATGAACTTATTTTAAAATAGGACCAACCTGAAAGCATAACCTTTCAAATAAAGAAAAAAAAATTAAAATCGGTTCAGAAATGGCTGAGTTCTGCGGTTACATACATAAAAAAAAGCAACATTCAGACGAATAGATAACCTCCTTCTTTTTTGAAGTCGGTTAAAAATACTGTTTTTCGGATGATTTCATTCTTCAATAAAGGAAAAAAGGTTGACTTTAAGAAACTAAACTAAAAGTGTATAAATACTAAAACATCATATAAAATTCCAATTACCTTTTGCTTAATTTGCAACTTCTACAAAAATAATCCAATTATTGTTTATTTTCAATTAAATTATACGTTTAGCCATAGGAGTTCTTCGAATTGCACAGATCTATCTCTTTTATTTTTCTGTTACTATGAAATATTGATTTTAATTCTGCTGCTGTGCCAAGCAATTATTAAACACATGAATTAATTATACAATAATATAACAATTATTGATCATTTAATTGCTTCTTATGTATATTTGTATTTAATTATTTACATTGCAGTTGATGTTATTTTAATCACTGTTTGTTTGTTTTAATTTAAACTTGAGCCGTTTATTTTGAAAGTGGCATAAGTCATGTTAAGCGCCAATCCTTAAATATATCGATTTAAAACGAAAGTGACTTAAGCCACTTTCAAAATAAACGGCTCACTTAACACTTAAATAGGAAAAATAATTTTTTAATTAATTAATTTATATTAATACGTACGAGTTTGTGTTAACAAAACAATAAAGTTGGGTTAAATTTCTTACAACTTGGATTTTTATTTAGTTTTATTTTTAATTTAATTTTTTTAAGCTTTATTTTTATTATATTTATTACTATTTTTTTTATTTATTTAAATTGATTTAATATTTACAATTATTTATGGATTTCTCACATTTATTTTCACGCGAATTTTCATAAAAACGCGCCATTATTTGCTTAATTTTTACCGTTACTTAAGAAGAAGACTAACTTGTTGCACATTTTTTCTTGTTGCTGTTGCCTTAACTTTAGAGTTAATCCACTTGCACATTATTATCTTTTACCCGCAATTTAAATAACTCGCGACAAGTATTCTACACACATCTCAATTGTTTACTAAACGAAAACAAAGAATTCTGTCGAATGAGTGAAAGAAAAAAAAACAAACGAAAAACGACCCACTGCTTTTAAAAGTTTTCACACACGTCCCACTTAAGCAGAGCATAAAAAAAGCTTTTGCCTTAGGAAACATTTGCTTTGTTGAACAGCAGGTCAATTTACCGGTTGTTGTTTTTGTTTTCCTTGTTATTTCGAACAGAAAACAAAACAGGATACCGCATTTTTGTGGAACTTGAGAGCATAAAAAGTTAACGGATATTGCAAAGCTTTCTTTAATTAATTTTACTACACAAGTATAAGACTTTTAAAGCTTATGTGGCAGTCGATTGTATTCTATGTTTTAATATTTTTTGGATTTCATTTAGCAATCTTCGGCGAAAGCTTAAATTTTGTGGATTTTTAAAAGCTTCCGGATATAGATAGCGTCGTTGTACATTTTTTTGTTAGTGGTGAAAGTAAACATCTCAGTGGTCTTCACTTTCCGTTGCCGTTCTGTTGTTTTTGAATATTTTTCAGCAAAATTACTTCTTTGAAAAAAAGTTAAAAAATTGTTCCTAATGTATTACTTATTTGCTCATGTATGTATATATTTTTTATTATACATTTGTAGGTTATAAGCACAGATCCAGAAATTGATGATATACACGATAACCAGAAGGACTGCACGTTACTGATTAATACAATCACCAAGTAACTGTACTACAGTTACAGCTAATCACTCAGTGCTAGAGGGAGACTTGAATCACTCGAAGGCCTAGCAACAATAACGGCCTGATTGACTTAAACGATAACGACAATGACGCGCGCACGTGTTCGCTTCGCAATTGCACGTTGTGATTATTTTTAAAACAGCCTCTGGTGTTATTTAGGCGAATTAGTTTGAAGCTATTATAGCCAATTTATAATTATTTTACTTCGCCGCGGATTTAGTGCTATGTGGTAATACCGGCGAAGGAGGGCGCTGTGATATGCATTATTAAAGAGAAATTAATACATATTAGAAAAATGAATGTTGCCATGGCTGAGTATTGAACTCGTGACCATTGCTTAGTAGTCAACGTGCTAACCACTTAAGCTACAGCATCCTCAAATAAAAAGAAAAACATTAAACATCATGTTAGTATTAAATTGATTGGATTTGTTCCGCCAGTAAATAAAATACTGTTGTCATACCTTTCGGTGAAGACCGTCGTCACTGCAAGACCATTAAATAAACACCACCATTTAAATAAACACCACCATAATGAACAATTAGCTAAACCCATTACTATTTATACTAAAGCAGGTAATACTAACTCTCCAGTACCATTTAAAACGCAGCTTTAAAATGATGTCTTCACATCGAAAGCGCTTGCCAAACGTACCGAAACAACAGCCAGTGACGACGATCTTCACCGAAAGGTATGACGACAGTATCATGTTAGTGTTAAGTTAATGTTAATGTTTTTTTCACGTCTTAACATGGTTGTTAAAACATTTGTTAACCCCCATCTCTATTTGACATTAACATGTCTTAACAAAAGTCAATTGACTGATTGGACATTCAAACAGAGGGATCGTTACTGGACACTCCCAAGAGAATGATAGTCAGTGCACCTCTATTGAACCACCCAAATCCCCCAAACACATATAACGACATAAACAAACTACCACCGCTGCTCTGCCGATGTTATATTTAGGTCTTGTTCAAATCGATGGCTAGTGAAGATAGGATTTCAAGATAATGTCATAATGAGTTAGTAACAAAACCTTTCGCACACGTTTCATGCAAAGATAAAAACTTTTCAAATTAATCTTTTTGTACATGAACAAAACCAAAACAAATATTTTTTGAATGATAAAACCGCAAACAATATAATTGATTTTGAACTCATCTGCTTACCTTGATATATCATAATTACAATCGTACACTTGCCAACAAAAGAAAATCTGATACGTATTTTTTCACCGATTCCAAAATATTTTTTTAATATTTTTCGTTGAAATCTTAATAGGTTCATATTTATTTCTTCACATAAAAAATAAATAAAAATAAATATATCAAATTTAGAGAGTGTCACTAATGCAGATCTCTAGATATAGGATAATTACATTGTATGAGTGGTAATAGGCCCTCCTGCACTAGCCACCAAACTTTAATTCGAAAGCTCACATTATACTCAGAGTACAAAATTTTAACACTCTACCTATTCTAGTTTCCTGGGCAAACATTTTTTACTTTGTATGTGAGGTACGACGCTCACTGTTCCAAGCCAATTTCTTGCTTGACTATGCATAAGAATTTCAGAAATGTATGTATTATTATTATAGTTCTCTAATTACACGATAATAATCTTTCCCCTTTGTATGCAATTCAGCCTGTTTTCCGCTAGCCTGTACACACTTTTCTAAGGGTTACATCTGCAAAACTTCAACACACTACTTATTATAGTTCTCTAGGTAGACTATAATAATTTTTCACTAAGAGAGTTATAGAGTATAATTTCAAGATTATATCTTCTCTGAGTCGATTTTCAATTTTTAAATTTCAAAATTTTAAAATTATTAGAAAATATTTGAACTTGAACCTGTGATATATCTATACATATAATAAAACTGTAACAGGACGATTTCTATATATGAAATATTTTTGAAAATTTTGTTGCTGGTGCAGTTAGTAATGGAAATGGAAAACAAAACAGCAATTTATGGTATTTTAGTCTTTCTGTATGTCTGTCTGTCTGCGTTCTCATCATGTAAAAACTACTAGATGAATTTTAATAAAAATTTTTGAGGTGATCCCCAGTATTTCGGTTCAAATATAGGGTACTTTTTTCCCGTAAATATATCTTATTTCCAAGAGAAAATAGAGATAAAATGGTGAATGTATGCAATTTTGCCAATTCAATGGTACTGCAAACTTGGCAGCACCTTTTTTTGTCAGCGGGCAATTTTAAACACTATTTACAGCATTCTATAATAACTTTGGAATTTTATATAAATTTTAGAATTTCGTATTAAGCCTATGTTACGAAGTAATTACCCAGGGATGGGTACCTTTATACAGCTAGTAATTATTATAATTATACTAGTTAATAAAAAATTAATTTATTTCTCTAAAACCTAATTTGTTTTAAATTCTTTGTGCTGCTTGTAATTTCCCCCGGGGACACTAATTGTCATTGTGGAACTTGTCTCGACTCTGACACAGTGCTTTCGGTGAAAATTAGGGCACAAGACGCCAGGGTTCCTGGAACGTGAATCTGGAAGAACAGCTCTGTGTAATGCAAGGTCTTTCGAGGCCCGACCAGTGTCCAAACGACTGGTACCACGAGAACCGGTAGCCCCACAAAAATCCGCCCGTCCCTTCGAGGTTCCTTCAGGGTGCTCGTGGCGGCTGAGATTGGACCAAGGTTTGCAGGGATGATGCAAATTTGGTAAAAATTTGCTGTAGCATTCTCAACAGAAAAGGCACCAATAGAACCTCCTAAACGAGGGGTTAAAACATGGGTCCAGGCCTTACATGTTATGTTATATGTTATAAAAAGTGCTAAAGTACAATCGGGGTGCTGGTCTACACTATCATGGCATGTGCTGAACCCATTTTGCTGCTTGTAATGTAAAGGCATATTCACTTACCCTCGTATTTTGTTATTTCTCATTATGAGTTTCAACTTCTTCTGCTTAATTTTATAAAGTGCCTAAGTTTGCACAACTCAATTGCTTTAACATCATTGAACTACATTTAGATAATTCCAGATTATAAGAAACATTTTTATTTTGCAATAAGAACAGTATTAAAAGATCTCTCGCATACAGAAGATTAATCAAAATAAAACTCTGGTGAAAAAGAAAAAAAAAAATACACATGAAATTAATAAAAATAAATTTCTTAATATTTTATCAAATCATTGGACTTTTGACAACAACCATACGAAGCGATCATGTGCAACTGATAGGCTGCTCTGAACAACAACAATGTTTAGAAAATTTAGATGAACGATTGTTAGAGATAATAAAGGAGAATTTAGAAAATACAACACAACCATGTGATAATTTTTGGAAATATGCCTGCGGCTCATGGACCTCGGCACCATACTACGATCATGTGGATAATTTTGGAGCAATGACTAATTATTACGCCGATAGCTTAATTAAAACATTGAAAGACTTGCAAACTGTGCATCAAGATATAAAAGAGTTAGTGGATCCAATAATGAAATATTTTCGGTCTTGTAAATCTATGGTGGACTATAATCTTAACATGGCGCTATATTTAGAAGAACTTTCGGTTCATCAAATATTTGGGGAGAGTTTTAGTTGGGGTCATGCATTTCAAGAGAATCAAAAGGTTTGGCAAAACTTTAACTGGCTAAAGGCAGTGGCACATTTAAGAAAATATGGTTTTAAGGATATTTTTCTACAAGAATCTGTAGGATTTGCTTGGAATAATTCCCAGCAATATGTAGTGGAACTTCGAATTCCTCATGCTAAAACTAACTTTCAAAATAAATACAAAGTTTTACAAATAATGCAAGAGTTTGATCTGATATTTGGCCACAATAACATGAAGTACTACCTAAACCTGGCACAAGAATTATATAATTTCGATACAAATTTACTGGAACTATACAAAGCCCATGAGACTACAAAACAAGAGCACTTTATTTCACTACTTGATTTATCCCATTTGGCTTCTAGCATAGACTGGGCTTTATACTTTAAATTGTTTTTGAACCAAGTACCTCCAACACAAACTCCTATCGAATTTTCTGGAAACTTGAAGTATTTTCAAGACTTAGATGTTCTCCTAAAACAAACGCCCAAAAGTATACAAGGATTTTATATTTTAATTAGATTTTGCCAATATTTAATGGACATACGTCCCTCAATAACGGAAAGAGATTGCATGCTACACACTAATGTCATGTTTCCTGTGGGTGTAAATTACATTTACAACAGATTTTTATATAAAAATCGTCTTGAAGATGAAAAAGTTTTACACTCCATTTTTTCTCTATTAAAAAATGAATTTTCTAAAAACTTAAAAGCAAATAAGTTTTCCTTCTCTGGCCAAGAGCTACAATTTCTACAGGATAAATTAAATCTAATGCAGTTGAAAATTGGCAATTTACCTTTACTTTTGCCTGATATCAATCAGTACTATTCGTCAATTCAGCTAAATGAAGCCGGATTTCATCACAATCATTTAGAAATGTTAAAATTTCGCACCCTACAACAACATCAGGCTCTATTGGGTGGTGCAACTGGCAACCCAGTTAATCTTGATGCATATTACATCAATGATGACATTTCTGAGCTACGTACTGCACCCTATTTTATACATCAACGTAATATTTTAATAGTTCCTATGCTATTTTTGCAATTACCTTTCTATCATTACGCTCAGCATCCGGTTTTACAAATTTCCCTTATGGGCTGGATAATGGCTCACGAATTATCGCATGCATTCGATACTCATGGTTTGCACTTTGATGCATGGGGTAATCAAAATCTAGTGGGTTTTCAGCTATCCCGCAGGACATCATATCTGTCTTCTGTGGAATGTTTAATTCAAGACTCACCCGCCATCTCTCTCAATGAGAGAATGGCTGATGTTAATGGTTTACAATTGGCCTGGCAGACGTTTTCACATCAGTTTCCCAATAATGATGAATTCTTTGGAGATTTTTCTCTTAGAAAATTATTTTTTATAAATTTCGCCCAATTTTTCTGCGGCTCTTTGCCGCGTCCCATTGGTCATGATCGTGATGATGTAAGAGTAAGAAATTCGGTGGCAAATATTAGAGAATTTTCAGAGACGTTTCAATGTCCTAAGGAATTCAGAGAGAATCCAGAAAGAAAATGTTATATATGGATGGAATAAAAAATTGTTTAAATAGTTTTTTTAAACAATAATAAAATTGGAATAATTGTAGTTTCATTAAATTTTAGTTTTTTTTTTTTTTTTGCCGAAGACATGTGCATAACCACATACATATTCTTCTTCTTCTTCTGGATTATTGCTCATACAGAGCAACAATGTTGGTGCCAAATGGTAAAAAGCTGCCGTAAACACTAGGTTCTTATTTGCAGCTTTTGGTCATGTCCAGAAACGACGGTTAGGTTGAAAGCAATGTTTTATGTTCTATTTTTGTTTAATTTTTCTGCATGTAGTTTTTATTCATTTGTTGCAAGTCCTTCTTTATTTTTTTTTTTCGTCAAATGTATTTAAAATTTATTTGTTCATTTTTCGTTTAGTTTCTTTATTTCGATGTCGATTTTCAATTTATTCAAACAATTTAGGTTATACACGATAACCCAAGCGATTACATGTGGCTGATTAATGCAAGCACGAATTAACTGTACCACGGTACAGCTAACCGTGGAAGCCAATCAGCCAGTGCGAGAGGGAGACACAAACCACTTGAAGACCGAGCAACAAGGACGGCCTGATTGACCTTAAACGATAATGACAATGTCACGCGAACGTGTTCCTCAATCCAAAGCTACTTTACGACTCCACATACATATTACTGTTGATTAAAAGTATAATAACCCTGAAGGAAACCTGGGGACAAGTGTCTCCAAGTCACCACTTTTGTCAACTATTTTGGTGACTCTTTGGCGACATTGTCAACAAAGCGTTTAAATTTTTTATATTTTTCTTTGATGAGGAAAAAAATCTATTAACGTTCACAATTTATTATCAGATCTGTTCTAAAAATCACTTAACTTAATCACATAACGTTGTATTATTACAACTACTTCAGAAAAGTACCAAAAGTGTAAACTAGAATTATTAAAATGTAAATAAACTAGGGAATCAATAGTACCAATGTCCTACATATGGTCTTAAAAGAACTACCTAGTCAATAGTACCAATGCCAATAGTGCATTTTCAATGACAACCACATGTTAAATGTCTATAGTAAATTGCTTTGTCTGGGGTATTATAAGTCACTTGTGCTGCTGACTGTGTCAATAGTAAGTCAGTACAGTTTCACTATTGACATTTCCTACAGGGAATAAATCGAAATATGTATGTATGTATTAGTCCCAGTTTTGAATTTTTGAACGAACCAAGGTATATTTATCTTACTAGGTAGTGGCCTCTACAAGAACAGTGACAGTCAATTGACCGATCATTTGATAGTCACTGGCTTCTACCATCATGGCGTATAATAAACTTCCCATCACATTCTTAAGGGCAAAATGCCTCTCCCTCGAGTTTATTAACATTACTCTTACATACTTATATGTAAAAGTGAAAAAACATACTTAATTTGAATTTTTTTATTTTTGTTTATGTGTTAGTTTCGATCATCAATTTCTTGTAGGGGCGTCTCTACAACAATATAAGAAAAACATGACATTTTGTTGTTGCCTCGTAGTTCGAAATGTCGGAAAACATGGAAGAAAATTGAGAAAGCGTGTATGTTTTATTGCTTTTGACATGTCGATCTACTAAATCAGGTGGGCGGGCGACACTTCCTAGTAAGATAAATATACATACCTTGGAACGAACATTTTGTCGGAAACATTTTATTATTAATGAATGTTATTTTATTGAAATTTCAAAAAGCAAATGTAAACAAAGCGTGTCGCCGAGTACCGAACACAAAAACAATACTCTCTTTCCCACATGTAAAATGCTACCAAACGAAATGTTTCCCTTCTGAATGTTTCCGTGCCTAAACTCTGACATACATACATATATACAAGCATACGGGTACATGCATACTTGCATATTCGATCTGTCAAAAATGGCATACGGGAAAGAAAAGGTGAATTATGAATTTTCGTGGGCTGTGTAAATTCGATTATCGATTTTTATTTATTTATTTTTTTTTTTTGTTATGTTGATACACATGTGTTAAGGCCAGGCTTCACTATCCTACACAATCGTACGACTTAATCCACCAAAAATCTGACGAATTCTGTCCTACTTTAAAAATCGTTTAAAAATGGCGTTGTAGATGCCACACTATCGTACAAAACAAGTTTTTGCAACTCTGATCACATAGAAAAACAATATTTTATGAATTTTTCTCAAAAGATTATCAAATCGTACGACTTGTCAAAAAGTGTGTCACACACATACCTTTCTAAGCCACACTATCATACTTTTTGAGCACACATGCATTTTTTGACAGATCGTACGACTGATTATGATAGTGAATCATGGCCTTAAGTCACATCTTGGCATTATCAGCCAGTTTGGGTTAATAGTTTGTTGTTGACAACTGAAAAGATTAGTCACGTTTGTGTGTGTGTTCTTCGATTATAGACTTTTTGACAAGTCTGTGTACGATTTGGTAATCCTTTGGGAAAATTCATAAAATGCGATCAGACTTGCAAAATCTTTGTTTGTATAATAGTGTGGCACATACAACGCCATTTTGAAATGATTATTAAATAGGACATAATTTTGTCAGATTTTTTTATTGAATTGTACGATTATGTAGAATAGTGAATCCTGACCATTATGAATGCAAAATATAACTAATTTTATTCTAAATCATCATCTAAAGCTACTCGCATATCTTCTTTAGATCTGTTTTAAATTTTTATTAAAAAAAATCTATGCATTATAAATGTGTGCATAAGTATCGTATTTGACTTTTACACATTATCCTTTCAGATTTAACAAAGCTGTAGTCATGATAATAAGAAAATGTGGTCGACAACCAAGTTGTTTTGCCATTGCACTTGAAATGTGATAAAATTTCTAAGACAACTGTTTCTTAATTCTTTATTAAACACTACAGCCGCCCACACTCCCAGTTATATTTGAAGTAACGTACATACACTCCCATTTATAACTCAACAAAAAATACTTATACTCTGAACAGACCTTTTAAGGAATTTTATCTTCATGCATCATCTCTTTGACATTAGTTTCTTTAAAAATACTAAAAAAAAAAGAAAAAATTTCATTCAAATAGGCTAGTCAGTTATGGAGGTGAACATGTTTTTTTTTTTAATCAATAGGCCGTTTTGGTCTTTTTCTCTCCTGTGAGTCCGAGTTTTTTAAACAGATGTAACCTATTGCACATAATAGACATGAAAATTTTCTAAGTACCATGGAAAACCTTTTTTTATGGTATGAATACTTTCGGAGGTTACCGCTAACTACCAAACATAAATCTATACCTAGTGATGGATAACCTTTTATACAGACAAACCTAAGTCAGCACGTTAAGCGCCGCTTTGTCTTGTTGATGGCTTTGCGAAAACGACAAAGAACTGTACGAATCGATTGTTCACTTAGCCGAATATTACCTATTGTCTATACCTGACAAAAATTTGTCTTGATAAAAGTCAAACTTCATATAAAAAACTCTGTATTAAAAACAATGTTTTTTTTAAATAAGAAGTTTGACTTTTATCAAGACAAATTTTTATCAGGTATAGACACTAGGTTATGACCGTAACGAACTTCACGAACATACTTACTTAAAAAAAAACCGTTGTTCTAATTTTAAATGATTGATGATGACTTGCCACACCTTAAAGACAGAAATGTCAACACCATAGTTATCGATATCGATAGTTCTCATGCAGCCAGCTGAAAGCACACCTGATATTATCAAAAGTGTTACGATACATATGTACATATATATAATTGCTTGTGTACAACTGTTATGTATAATTGAAATTTATTTTATTTAAAGTAGGTGTGTAATTCTTTTAAATAACTGAACACTTATGTATGTCTCTTTGTAACGGTTGTATGCAGCAAATTTATCACTACACATCGTTGACATCAGAAATATGGTTTCTTGAATATATTATAATAGAAAATGCAAACAGTCAACTTCTTGCAGCACATTAAAGGTGTGTTTACATTGAGTGTACAAGTCATATGGAATGTCAGATTTTCCATATGTAAAACTATACACATAATGTAAACCTCTTGAAACATAACATATGTTATTTTCCTATGTGCAATAACATGTGTTAGTTTTTTATTTAGAGCACGCTCTATTTGATGTGTAAAACTATATGACAACAGCTGTTTTCAGTGATGTTCACTTTTATTTTCAAAAATTCCGCTCATACATTTTTATCATGAATTTAAGGAGTTTAAAATTAACCAATATCTTCATTCTAACTTTTGTTAGTAACTTAATGTTCGAAGATTTATATCGATACCTCATAGGTGATATTAATAATAAAGTTATGTAATCTAATGTTGATACATATATTATATATATATTTGCAAGTTTGATTATTTGTACGTCAATCACGGCCAAATCGAATTTAATGATATTTAAAACATAGACAGATCTTTATTTTTTGTGGGTCCATTAGGATATGTCTGTTTTCAAAACTAGGGCCAGATGGGCATAAGGGACATTTTTATATGAATGACTCAATTTTAATAGAAGTTGAGAACACAATTTCATAAATGTATAGTGATGAAAGGCAAGGTGTGCTTATCTATATTACCGGTACTAAGAAAGACTGAATTAAATTAAAATTTTACTTTACTATAGCGCATTATTTTTCAAATCTTTTTTAAGACGGTAAGTGTGTAAACTGTAATATTACCTAATTAACAACTTTAGACTGCAGGACCAAAAAATGCTATTGAGGTATTGTGGGTATCGAAAATGCTGCAAATCACTTAATTTGGTCGTTGCCGTTGAAAATGAGAGAACTCCATTTTGCAAAAAAAATGAATAAAACCTAAATCTTATTTTAAATTAACAAAATTTTATGTTTTTAATCCATGTTGAATAGTTCTAGTTTTTATATTGCAATATATTAAGAAGCGTTATCAGAATTTAGCAATCATACTGCAATTATGGTGAAAAATCTACGCTATGTAACCTAGGAAATATGTATAAGTATTGTAATTTCTTTCTTTTTCCACTTTTTACTTTAAAATTAAATATATTTTTTTTTTTGGTTTTTTGTTTTGCTGTACCAAAGAAGAATGAAATGATATTGAAATAAAATATGTATATATGTAAGTAAATAAACTATTAAATTTTTTGGTATTATAATAAGATTCCAGTAAAAGAAAATCGACGTTTTCATCAAACATTGCCTTTGAAAATGAGACAACTACATTGGCGCATATCAAAACCTTATTAAACTTACATGCAATAAGACCACAAAATAATAAGTCTATTACGGCTTGTGATTTTTTTTAACGCTATTCAAATGCAAATCATTAAAGAAAATAAAATGGAGTTCTTTCTTTCATTTTGAAAAGCAACGGCTTTTTAAAGAAATTTAATTCTTTTCTATTGTCATAAGAATTAGGATAAACAATATTTTATTCCTAATAAAAAAGAGCGAAAATAAATTGACATTAACATCAACAAAATTATTCATTTAATTGTTGCTGATATGTACCTAGTTCAAATGATATTAATTAATACTTATTGTATTATTTATTATAATTACTTTTTGTTTTTATATAATTTCTCTCTTACAAAGTGATTTCTGTAATGTTGTAGAAGCTCCCAAATGATAACACAAAATGGTAGTTCTTTGCATAGTTGACATCACTAGCGGGTTTCTAATAAAATGAAATGGCGGCAAAAATATGCAAAATTGGCTAATAACCAAGGCGAATTCATACCAGGTGGAGTTGATAGCCCAGCTGATTGTTTTTTGCTCTCGTTTTTTTGCTAATGTCTTGTCAAAAATACATTGTTTCATATCTGCTAATCTAATGTCAAAGTTGTTGTTTTGTTGTAGTTGTTGCTCTACCGCTCACACTCGTTACAGTTCAAAATAAAGAGAATAATTCAAAGAAAATATTAATAAATAAAAATTGCCTCAAAAAAAAATATACTTTTTTTATCAAAAATAAACTTTTTAAAGCTTGCAATTATTATTTTGTTTATAAAAAATGGCTTTTAAATGGAATCGTGATTTAATTGAAAAGCTGATTACTTGCATTGAACAAAACGATTGCATTTATAATGTAAAATGTAAAGAATATTTGGACAGAGTGAAAAAGGCACAAGCATACAACAACATTTTGAAGGAGATGCAAGCAGTAGCCAGCTCCATTACAATTGATGAAATAAAGAGGAAATGGAAGAATTTAAGAACGCAATATATGCAAGAGCAACGGAGAATAAAGCAGTCCAAAAAAAGTGGAGCTGGGACTGCCGATGTATACGTTACCAAACTTTGGTGCTTCCAGCAACTAAATTTTTTGCAAGTGCATACAAATCTTAGGGAAAGCATAAATAATAAAGAGGTGAGTAATGAAACGATTTTTAAATTCATTTATTCTAACATATGTATGTATGTTATATTAGGTCTTAATCCAGGAGTTACAAAGCGAAATAGGCAGCATTGAAGAAAATTCTATTGATGAACCTCCACCTAAGAGAAAAAAGGTATGTTTGGATATTTAATGTGTGTACATATGTATTAATGTATGTAATATTTATTAAATTAGGGCTCCAGTGCAATAAACGTTTTTCGAAACGAGGTTGAAAATTTCAAAACCATCATAAATCAAAAGAAAACCGAAAAGAAATTTGCATGGCTTGGAAATCTTGTAACATGCCGGATGGAGGAAATACGTCCACAGGACCAAGACGATGCTGCCTGGCAAGTTCAATGTTTTATGAGAAAACTCTGTAGCAAAAGTGCTTCGGCTGTCGCCATTAGCATTTCAGAAGAGGCTCCACCTTGTTCAACACAAAAGAAAAACTTATTAGACCAATCTGTATCTCGTTCAACAGAGTCCATAGACATTTTGGAATTATCATTGCAGGGAATATTTGACGATGATGATGAGGATTATGATTAAAAATTTAAAGGTTGGTAATTACCCAAGCACATAAACATAAATTAAACATACATATTCAAATCAATTTATTTTATTTTTAGATTTAAAGAAAATCAGCACGCCATTTATGTTTTTATGTTAACTTCCAAATATTTAATTAATTTAATTGTTGAATGAATTTTTTAATTTTGTATTACATTTCTTAACAAAACTTAAAAAAAAAGATAAACAAATATTGTTATCATAAATTTGCTGTTTTATTTCAGAATAAAAAATATGTACATATATACATATGTTCATACATATGTATGTATAAACACAAAAAAAAATTAGAGCCAATCTACTTTGCCCTCATTATTAAAATAAGACATAAATTGTTGTCGATAATGTTCTGCATGTCCCTTTTTAGGATTGTACATACTTTCCTGATTTTCATTAATTTCCATTGTGGAATGTATGGATTGGTTAAGGCAGGTGTCATCAGACTCCAACAAAAAATTATGTAAAACGCAGCTGGCTAAAGTTATAATTTCAACAGTTTCTGGCTTTTTCAAGTTCATAGGAGCTAAGAAAACCCGAAATCTATTTGACAAAATGCCAAAAGCATGTTCCACAACATGCCTTGCACGAGAAAGACTGGCGTTAAAAACTTGTTTTTCCCTTAAATTTGTATGATAAGGGTAAGGTTTCATTAAATGCGTTTGTAACGGAAACGCATCATCTCCAACTACAACGTATGGAAGCATTCGACCATTTCCTACAACACTGTTATGTGGTATTTCCTTTTCATCTTCCAAAACATCTTTTAAGCAACTCTGAAAGAACACACCAGCATCATTATTGCGACCATTGCAACCAATGTCCACAAATATAAATTTGCAATTAGCGTCAGCTAAGGCCATTAAAACTATACTGTTGGTTCCTTTGTAATTGTGGTAATATGCTCCGTGTTTTCGTAACGGCCGAAAAGTTATATGCTTTCCGTCCAAAGCACCTAAACAATTCGGAAATTGCCACTTGATTGCAAATTCCTTTGCTATTTTTTCCCATTCTGACGGAGTTTTAGGAAACTAAAATTAAACATAAATAGAATGTTTTCCAAAAATGAGCTTCAAATATGGAAAATTTTGTACAACAATACCTTTAAATATATTGGAGCCATATGCTTACAAATTGCTCTGCATACCTCAGGAACTACAGCCGAAATTTTAGATCTTGATACTCTTGTCTGGTAGTCTATGCTGCGATAAGTTTCACCTAAAAGAAATTTCGATAGTTTTATGTATTAACTATGTGTCTAAATAAATTTTGTTTATAATCACACATACCTGTGGCAAGAAAACGCAGCGTTATTGCCAACTTTTCAGCAGGAGATATCGCGTCTCTCATTGGAGTGTCAGCGCGTCTTATATCCTGTTGCACTAAGTTTAGCACGAACTTAAACTGCTCCTCGGACATTCTGAGGTAGTTCTTATATGACGCTTCGTCAGTCAACAGCAATTCATTTTTTAAAAAGGAGAATGAGCCGCGCTCAACTCTCACATTCCTCCATGGTTTTATCCATTGCTTTTTTGTTTCTTTTACGGGCAGAAACGATGCTGCTTTACACAAATTAGATAAACCTTGAAAAAGTTTCAAATTATTATAGTTTTTTTTACAAAACACATTATAACTACAAACCATTTAATATGTCTTTTTTTTCATCGGCGTCAGAATCCAAATCGATTGCTTCTCCTATGCATTCAATTATGGATTTTACTAAATCATTTTTTTCTTTTGAATTCATTTTTCAACTCAAATTATTTTATATTATATATTTTTTCGCGTTAAACACAAATGTCAAATTGTAAGAAAATGAAAGCAAAACAAAACAGTAAAATTGACTTTAAAATTTTCATGTGTGAACGTAACAGCAATTTCAAAAGAAAATTTGAAAAAGTTGGGCAACTAAAATCTCCGCGTGTGATCTTGGACCTAATAACTTATTACAGCAAGTCCCGATAAAGCTAATATTATTAGTTTTATTATATAGACTAATAATTTAAAAAATAATCCATCTAAACCACACTTTGATGACCAGCTATTTTTAATTTTTTGTTTTTAATAACAGGAGGTTATGTCATATGTATGTAACATGTGTACGTTTAAACACAAAAATTATAAACCATGTGTAAAACACTGATTTTGACATACACATGAAATTCCATATGGATAGCAATTTTGACAGTACATATGACTTGTACACTCAATGTAAACACACCTTAATAAGAGAGTAAACACCATCCAAGCGTTCAGTTTTACAAAATAAAATAAGAGCTGCAATGAAAGTTACTGTTTATAACTAATAAATCTAGGATGAATAAGTACCTAATATGACGAATGCATGTAATAAAGAAGATGAAGATGATCTCATATTATATACATAAATATGTACATACATACATATTTATGTTTGTACAGTCTGTCAAAAAAATGTTTTAACGTAATGAAAAACGTTCTGTTTTTAGCATCAAGGAATAAAGTATTTTTAATGTTTAAATTATTTTTACTTTACCATACGTAGTATAAGATAAAGTATAGTAATCGTGAAAAATAGAGGTCGGGATTTTGGACGGATTTATAGGTTTTGGGGTCTCCTGAATCTATTTTGGCTATTTTCGCGATGCTGTCTGAGAGTTTAGAGCAATCCAGTTTTTTTTTTTTTTATTTATTTATTTGCTATCATAAAGTTATAAAATAATTTTAAGATAACTAAGAGAAAGCTATGACTACTGGGGTCTTAAGCTAACATAGGTGTTGTAATAATAAGGCTGATTGATAATATATGTTATTGCTTGATATTTAAAAAATTAATTGATTTGTTATAAATCTTTTAATATTTTGACATGTTTTAAAAAATTGATAACAGTTATAATATTTTCAAGAGATTGGTTAGAGAGGTATTAAACTGGGTCATGTTTAAGGAAGTTACATCGTGTCGAATTAAAATGAATGCAATGTTTTATAATATGTTCAGTTGTGACAAGTTCTGTACGACAATATTGACAGATGTTTGAGATATCAGGTTGAATAATGTACCTGTGTATGAAGAACGTGTGACCAATTCTTAGTCGGACAAATTTCCTGCACTCTAGCGTGCTGAGACCCACTGTAATTGAAATTTAGGTTAATTTTTAATGGGTTTATAGATCTGTACCAATCAGACGTTTTAGACCATAAGTCACTTTGTTTGGTCAAAGTATTTTTAATGTGAAGCAGAATGTCATGAGTGTTGAGGTTGGGTGTTAGAAAACAAGGTGATTTAAGAGATGCTTTAGCTGTATAATCAGCAAATTCATTTCCTTTTATTTGGTAATGTCCTGGAATCCATACAATTTTGATGTTATTTTTTCTATTAAAACATTTCTAATGTATGTTTATTAATTCCTTTTTATCTATAAACCTATTAACTAACAAACAAATACAAAAAATAGAAAAAAGCCATAATTATAATTAAAAAAATCTGGAGTGGCCCACACTCAACTTTACCAAAAACAGATATTTTTATGGATAAAAGTTCAAAGTAAATTCGAATCGAAAAATTAATTAATTTCGGTTTGGGGTGTTAGGTCAACTAACCCTTGCTCATTCCCGATTATGTCCAACATTTATACAGCTCTTCATTTCCATAAACCAAAGGCAAATACTGTATTTTATTTTGATATGTCATACGGTGTTTACAAACGTTTCTAAGAGGCGTTCCAAAGCCAAGATGAGTTAAAAGTTGTTATTGTGAAGAAATGGAATAAAATTCTAATAGAATGTGTGCAAATTATAGTTTATTATATCAAAGGGTGTCTATAAGCCGTGATGTAAAAACATTTTCAGTTTTTAACCGACTTCAAAAAAAGAAGGAGGTTATCAATTCGTCTGAATGTTGCTTTTTTATGTTTGTGCCCGCAGAACTCAGTCATTTCTGACCCGATTTTAAAAATTTTTTCTTTATTAGAAAGGAAAGGCTTACAGATTGGTCCCATTTTAAAAGAAGTTCAGAATTTTGAAAATTAAAGGGTGTCCCCATACAACATACGTGTTTTTTACGTGTATTATGAACCGTAAAGGGCACCCTTTTAAAATTTTAAAAAACTGCATATCACTATAGCTGCCAATAACAGAAATTAATTAAAAAATAAACTTTAAAATTAAAGGGTGTCCCCATATGTGACGTCAATTTAAATATATGAACCATTGTAGACAATCACTTGAAAATTGGTCAAAATGTCCAATATTTATAATCAGAAATTAAATATTTATAATTAGAAGTTAAAGGGTGTCCCAATAGTTGATGTAATTTGATGTATATTGCAAAACTTTTGAACCGTAACAGAGAGACGGTTGAAATTTACAAAGAACCTGTATATCTAAGTCCTTTATAACATCAAATATATAATTTAAATTTGGAAACTAAAGGGTGTCCCCATAATTGATATCATTTTCCTATCTAGCCCTATCTTTTGAACCGTTATAGACAAACACTTGAAAATTAGACAGAATCTCCACTACTATGTCCCGTATAATAACATTTATACATATTTAAAATTATAAAAAGTGTCTCAATAGTTAATGTAAATTGATGCATATGGCCAAACTTTTGAACCGTTTTAGACAGACATTTGAAATTTAAAAAGAACCTCTTCTTTAAAATAAGTGTTTAATTTAAAATTGTACATTAAAGGGTGTCCCCTAAGTGATATTGTTTAACCTATATGGCCATATCCTTGGAACCGTTACTGTGTCAGTAATAATAAGTGTAAAAATAATAAACGGTGTCCTCATATCTGACGTAATTTGTCGTATATGGCTTTATCAGCTGAACCGTTATGGAGACATTTGAATGTACAAAACGTATATTACTATGTCCGTTAGAGCAACAAGTATAAAAGTATTTGATTTGAGTACTATTTCTAACAGCTTACTTTCTTTTAAATTATTAGTTTAGAATTGATGCACATATGTATATTTGTTTTGTAGTCGGCTTTTTTTTTGCAAGAATTATTTATCTTGTTTTTTATCCTTATTTTTTCTAGGTTTTCTTTTTTGATGTTATTTGTAAGTTAACATATAGATAAATATAATAGTAAAAAAAATTATAAAACTAGATAAGGAAACAATATTTTCTATTATAAAAAATCAAAACCAAAACTTTTTTCACTATGTGAAAACATTTCCTTGACAGACTGTATTTATTTACAATTAAGAAAGAACATCAATTACAAGAACTTTGTAGATTAATATTTTTTGGTTCTGCTTCTTAAGTTGCTTGCAAAATAATATTAAAAGATTATAAACATGAATTAAAGTCAGCTAAAGATTACACTGCGAAAAGCAATCATTTTATTTGTGGTTTTTGAACAAATTATTTACTTGTTTATTTGCTTTTTAATGCAGATATTTTTAAGATGAATAGGTATTAAGTCAAGTGATTTATGCAAATAAACATAAACATGCTCTTAAATACGTATGTATGTATGTATGTACAATGTACATACATATGTATGTAAGTATTTTGCTGTTGAAATCGAAAACAGATAATAAAAGTTGTTTTGTAAGACCAATCATTTTAGAAAATGTCTGGTAAGAACAACCTATGTAGAACTAAAGGTGCTGGCAAATAATCAGACAATTTAAACCTACATACATAAGTATATTCTTAAAATCACATATCGATACCTTCCCATAAGAATGTATTAAGCGACATTTCTAAAATTGTTCAGGAAACGAAAAAAACGTCTCAGTTAGTTATTTATTTCTGTATTTTATTGAAAGGAACATAATATGTATACAAAACTTGACATAATACAAATTTCAGGGAGCAATATTATTCCAATGAGAAAACTTGGCGGTTGATACAATTTTATTTTCTCTCTAGTTTCCTTTGCATCCATGATAGTGCAGCGAAACCCAGGCCAAAATGTGGCGCTTAACTTCTAGTATAGTTCCACATCAAAAAGTCATTTTCGCAAAAAGTGTCGCTTAATACATTCTTACGGGAAGGTATCGATATGTACTTATGTACTTATGCCTTGGAAAAGGCTTGCCATATTATATAAATTGCTACTCATTGTGACTGTATCACACACAAAAAGCGATTGGTGGCAATCGTAAAGTGTTGTTATACTACACAATGGGGGCGCTAGTCTACGCCTAAGTTTCACTCGGTGGTAAGACCACCGTGAGATTAGGCCAACTAGGTAGGTACTCACGTTAATATTGTTCCACAATTGAACTTATGTATGTATGTACATATGTAAGTACATAGTTTAGAAATTTTTGGTTTGATTTTTTTGTGAACCTACTAAAAATAGCCGGGAGTCGCATTGTTAGCTCGAATGGACTTAAAAATATGGCAGTTGAGGAATTCGGCGAGTCAAGAATTTATTTGCGGACTATAACATTTTGTTACTGTCATATAAAATGACAAAAAAGAACTCACAAAAATAAACAAGTATGTAATTTGAAATCTCAGAAATCAGTTAGTTAACCGATTTTAAATCACGTGATTTTAAACAGTCCTGAAACAAAGAAAATTTTAAACGACGATGAAAGTTCGTTTTTAATTTTTTCTTGTTTTATCTATAAATTTATTTTATGTATCTATCCGACAAATTTTCCGTCAAACAAATACATTTTGTGCTTTAACACAACCATATACAAATTGTCCGAAGTTAACACTTCCCACACTTCGAAAAGTACGATTTTTTGCCTGTTTGGCGGCTTCTATTGGCCGTACCACCTGAACGACCAATACCCACCATACGTGCATCAAATGAATGGTAATGTTCTTCTACCTACCTATTATACCCAGAAAAGAAATATCTCAGTCAACCAATACTCGGAATAATGAATTCAGTCAAATAATAATGTTTCTTGTAATTTATTCTTGGAATTCTATTCATGCTATCATAAAGTCTGATTTGATGTAGATCTAGGTCGGCCTTTGTACCTATTTGCGGTCCTTTTTTAAAAGAGGGTTGTTTGGACTCTTGTAAAAAAATTTTAAGTGATGTCGATGACATCATGGCATTGTTTATAGTAATTTTAAGTACTATCGATAACAAAAGTGTTTTCGTTAACATTTCAGTTAAAAAAATAAAAGCTCAAATAACTTATTTCTGCAATATAATATTTTGAAATTATTAATAAGTCTCTAGAAAATTGTTTGGTGTTATCGATGACACTATGGAGTTTCTTTTCGAATCTTTTGGTTTGGTTTCGTTTCTTGCATAAAAATTTCTTAATATTATCAATAAGTTAACTTTTTAATGAAAAATTATTTAAAATTAATATATTTCATAATTAAGCTTTTTTGCAGTAATTTTAAGTACTATCGGTAACAAGTGTTATCGATATAATTTCTGTTTTAACACGTTCACTGTCCAAGGTAAAAACTGGGGAGTGCCCCACACGTCCGATTTTTTTTTTTTTTTTTTGCATAATCGGTGTATTTCGGATAACCCCCAATAAATATAAATATCTACATCTTTTAAAATGTATATAAATAGCTAAAAGGGTGTTTTTGTTAATAGCCCACATATGGGCTGTGGACTCCATGAAACAAAATCTTCTATAAATCGTCTTCATAGTCCACAGGCCACATGTGGGCTATTAACAAAAACACCCTTTTAGCTATTTATATACATTTTAAAAGATATTTATATTTATTGGGGCTTATCCGAAATACACCGAATATGATATTGGAATACAATGATCGAAAGAAAGGTATCGACTTATCGGACGAATTATCAAGCTTCTAATCGCCAATTCTGACATGGTACAAAAAATTGCCTTCGATGTTATTTTTGGAGTAGCCATAACAAACGCAGTTTATTTGTACAACAAATTGAACCAGCAGACAAAATGTACTCTTTTGCAGGCACATACAGATATTGTAAAAACCCTATTGGGCGTACAGGCAGCCAATTTACCGGTACCAATTACGCCACAGAGTGGGTCATCTACAAGTATCTCAAAGAGATAATGATCCGCCGACTGTCTCGAACAAGCATTTTCTTACACAACTGGATAGAAAAGACGCAAAACTAAGAAGAAGTAGATGTGCAGGGTGCTACAATGAACATAGACTGAAGGGCGAGACAGCTGCAGCTGCAACTAATAAAACAAAAAAATATCACAAATATGCAATATTTGTACTAACCCCTATTGTTTGCCATGTTTCCAAAGAGTTCATAAGAATATTCTGTAATAATTGTTCTGTTTTTTTTTTTTCAATAAATATAATATCTTTCAACATTTTTTGTTGTTTTTTTTCTATCAATCCAAACTGTCAGGTCCACGTCAAAAAAAACGAGATTTCCTCCATGTCCCAGCACATATTTTGTTTTTTATGGTCTGTTCTGTGAAGTCCAAGTCAAATAAACTATGTTCTCTCAACGTCCACAATTTTAAAGCTCTTTAAATTTGTATGGGTAAACAGCCCACATATGGGCAGTGGACTGCTGGTGCTTTCCGTTCATAGCCCATATATGGGCTGTGGACAGTGATCGTGTTAAAAAAATAAAAGTTCAAATAACTTATTTCTGCAATACAATATTTTGAAATTATTAATGTCTCTAGAAAATTGTTTGGTGTTATCGATAACACTATGGAGTTTCCTTTCGAATCTTTTGGTTTGGTTTCTTGCATAAAAATTTCTTAATATATCGAGAAGTTAACTTTTTAATGAAAAAAAAAATTAAAAATTATTATATTTCATTATTAATGTGCTGTTTATGTAACCCAATTAAACAAAACATCTAGAAAATTTGTATAGGAATAACTCAAAAAATTGAGTGCTCTTCATACAAATTTCCTAGACGATTCGTTCAATTGGGTTACATAAACAGCACATAAGCTTTTTTGTAGCCTCTTACAAATTTGTAAAACAAAACAGCTAGATTAAGGTTTTCTTTCATAGACAAAAATATGCAATTGGCAACGGTTTTAGTTTTTCATACACTGAGGTATCTACACTGGCACAAAACCATACTACCAACCTGCAGCTCAATCAGCAGAGACCGTGTGAACGCACAATTGTGGCAGCCTTAGACTTATCTAAGGCTTTTGACACGGTTGACCACTCTTTGCTGATTAATGACATCTCGAACTCTAACTTCCCAATGATGTCAAACGCTGGGTTGCCAACTATTTAAGTGGCAGACAAGCGTTTGTTGAGTTCAGAGGCCAGAAGTCTAAATATCGCAAGATTAAAATGGGTGTGCCACAAGGAGGAGTACTGTCACCTATACTCTTCAACTTATATCTTGCACAACTTCCTGCCCCACCACAAGATATCAAGATGGTGTCTTATGCAGATGATTGCACCATCTATTCATCTGGTATTAACATCCAAGACATAAGTGCTAAAATTACTCAATATTTGGCCACCATCTCACAATTTATACAGGAACGTAGACTTCAGCTATCACCCTCAAAGTGTCTCTTTTCACTTCCTGGACTAAAGAAGTAAGGATGGAATTAGATATCTCTGTCGAAGGCCGACGTATCCCTACGGTGCAAAACCCAAAAATTTTAGGCGTGGTCTTCGACAGCCTCCTTCACTTCGCTTCACACGCCACTTACATCAACCAGAAAGTGAAATCTCGGAACAAAGTCCTAAAAGCTCTTTCAGGCACCTCTTGGGGAATGACTAAAGAGACCATAATAACAACTTTCAAGGCAATTGGTCGTTCTCTCTTTAGTTATGCTGCCCCTATTTGGACCTCGTTCCTCAGTGATACTAAATGGCGAGTTTTACAAACTGCACAAAATAATGCACTTAGAATCGCTACCGGATGTGTCAGGATGACAAACATAGATCACCTTCATGAGGAGACCAGGATACTGCCGGTCAGGCAGCACAATGAGCTACTGACAAAGCAATACCTGGTGGCTTGTCATGGCTATAGATGTAATAGGGTCCTTAATGAACACCCCCCAGCGATTGCAGAAAATGAAAGGCTTCTTCCCAGGCAAACTAGAACCACCTTAGCACAATTAAGGGCCGGATGGTGCAGTATTCTTAACTGCTACCGCGAGCGTATAGTTCCCGGAACTTTAAATCGTTGCCCAGCCTGTCTTTAAAGCCCCCATGACACGGTGCATCTATTTCAATGTCCCAATAGGCCTACGGATCTGCGCCCCATAGACCTATGGTTAAGACCGATTGAAGTTGCGAATTTTCTCCAGCTCCAAGTTCCACCCACGTGACACTTTTACAATAATTAATTTATACACCTTAAATCTTTTCAGGAAAGAACTTCCGACAACAGCAGAGCTGTTACAACAACAACAACAACCAACCTGCAGGTACATTGTTTCTAAAATTCGTCCATTTGTTTATCTTTACAGTGCTATTCTAAAAACTATCATCTAAAAACTATCAAAACTGCTATCATTGATGAGTGTTGTTATATTTTATTGTGTACATAACAACTATTATAAAGAACAAAACGGATTTTTTCTGAAACCTAGAATAACAACTTGTTTTTCTTGTCACAAATGTTTCCAACTTTTTACGATTTTCAACAGTTTTTATTGTATACCTTTTTTGCAAAAGAAGGTACATGATCATTATTCATTAACTTTAACTTAAAGTTAAAAGTAATTAATGTAAAAATATATATACTTTAATTTTATATAATAAAAAGTTTAAAAAACCAGAAACAGAATTTAATTTTTTCCTAATAATGCCTTGGAAGTCAGCCCTGTAAATTATTTTTGCTTCTTACTTTTATTCTGTTTTAGTTTGCCAATTTGTTTTGATTTCTGCTTAAATTTGTTTTGCTTTCTAATAGGTTTTCCTTCCAAAAGGGGGACAATATCATCCATATCTTGAGAGAATTTATGTGGTTTAGTAGATTTCATATTTTGTTGCTGCTGATTAGCCTGACCATTTGTAATTTGTTGTTTGTCTGCTTGAATTTTGTTTCCTTTCTTATCGAATTTCTTTTGTTTCTTTTCTGTAACATCATTGCAAATTTGAGGCTCTTCTATGGTAAATTTCTTTACAGATTTTTCTATGGCTGGTATTTGTGTTTCTAAACCTTTTTTCTTTTTTTGTTTCTGTTCTAATTTTTTCTGATTTTTGTTGCAAATTGTTTGGTCTTTCTTTTGCTGTTGGGACCCCTGTGAATTTCTTGTATTATCCTGTTCATTCGTTTTATCGTTATCTTGTTTATTGGTGTTGGTTCCATCTACTTTTGGTTTCTTTTTCTTCTCTACTTTAACGGGTGGTTCGAACACCTTGGCTATATACTTGGATTTGCTTTGCTCCATCTTTTTCTTTTTAGTTTCTAATTCATATTCACTTAAAGTGGGTTTACCAGCACGTTTGCCTGATTTCTTACGTCCCTTAGGATCATCACCCTGAATTTCATCGTCTACCTCATTTTCACCATTTAGTAATGTAACTTTGTGTTCGTCAGATGTGCTAATACCCTCGTCTAATTGCTTTTCGTCTTCTTCCTGCTGTTCTTTGCTTACAGGTATAGTGTTGGAGAATTTCTTTAATTTAGCTACAAAGAAACCATCCATATTGTGGGTATGGGGATAATAACGTCTGGTCAAGTTTAAGGAAGGATGGAACCTGTATTGTCTGTACTTGGTAAAACCTTGAACTCCGAAATCCAAACCGGTGGGCACAAGTTTAACATTTCTCTTCTTTAGGGCATAATCAATAACCCATTCATTTTCCTCAGGCAATACAGAGCAGGTGGAATAGACTATATAACCTCCCGTGGCAGACTTAGCATCCGTGCAATCAATAGCGGTAAGTAAAAGCTTGCGCTGCAGATTATAACATCTTTGTACATCCACCGCCGACTTGGAGGCCTTGACACTGGGATCTTTAGAAACTACACCAGTACCTGTGCAAGGAGCATCCAAAAGGATTCTATCAAAACCAGTCATAACCTGCCTAAACTTGCAGCCATCTTCGCAAGAAACAATAGAGTTCACCACTCCTAAGCGATGAAAATTGGCTACAACAGCCTTAACACGATCCTTATTAAAGTCATTGGCAAACAAAACTCCAGTGTTTTTCATAATTGCAGCAATATGAGAGCCCTTGCCTCCTGGTGCCGAGCACATATCTAATATTCTTTCATTTTCATGAGGCGCTAAGGCCATGACCGGCAGCATAGAAGAGGCGCCTTGAATCATATAGTGACCTGCCAAATATTCAGGGGTAGCACCCAAAGGCACTTGGGAATTATAGATAACTAAACCTACTTTGGTCCATTTACCCAAGGGATCAAGGTTAACACCTCTATTTATCAAAGCAGCTGCTAAATCCCTTCTTCTTGTCTTTAAGGTATTTGTTCTAATTGTCAGTGGACGAGCCACTTCAGAGGCTTCTAAATATTCCATGAGTTCAGACAAAGGAAACATGTCCATTAGTTTACCCATTAAAAAGTCATTATAACTATAGTAGAGACACAAATCTTTTTTCAGCAATTCCATATAGTCACTTCGTGGATGGTTGGGATCGCGATATTTACTAAAATCTGACAATACTAAAGATACATCCTTAATACGTTGTTGAATTTCTTGAAGTGTTAACTCTTGCTCTTCTTCTGGATCGGGAAATTGGAAAACATCTTGTTGGTCGATAGTCATTTGCATTTCATCGGCAGCCATCTTGGTTTGTTTAGCTTCACGTCTCTTCAACTTCTTATTTTGTTTTTCAATAGGTAGCAAATCATCATCGCTTTCATTTTCACTGTTGTTACCATCTTCCTTATCATCCTCATCTCCAGAAACATCAAAATCGTCATCAGAATTGGCTTCCTCATCGCTAGATAATTCAGATAATTTACTTAGTTTAACAGTATCATCTTCGTCAGAAGCTTCTATGTCATCATCTTCTTCGCCCTCTTGATCATTATCTACAGATTCTTCTTCCTCCTCCATGTCTTCTTCACTACTATTATCTTCACCATCTTCTTCAACCTCTTCTTCATCTTCATCATTATCTTCAACTTCCGATTCAGCTTCTTCTTCAATCAATTGCTTTCCGGAGTTTTTCTTTTTAGGTTTTAACCATTCCTGATTGTCATCAGTAAATCCTTTAATCTTTTCGGTGTTTTTCTTAATAAGCACCTGCTGTTCAATTTCACTTGATTCTTCTTCAGAATCTTGCTCTATTACTGTCGCTCCATTGAGCAACTCCATCTCCTCTTCGCTTTCACTATGGTATTCCTTTTGTTTTTGTTTATTCTTCTTATTTTCTTTGGCCAACTTTTGTTTCTGCTTAATGATGGCTTTGCTTTGTACTCTTTTGGTTAAACGTTGTTTCTGGCGATGTGACAATTTCTTGTCTTCCTCTTCCAAAGGAGCTGTAAAATATAAAAACAGTTCCAAAGTACTTTTCCATGGATGCATATGCCTCTACACTCACCAAAAGTTTTTTTCGGAAAAGTTGGCGGACCTTGTTTACGTGCTTTGCGTCCAGGGCCCTTTTTAGGTTTTTCACTATATTCTGCTTTACGTCCCATATTTATTGGGCAAAAATTAATATGATTTTATTGAAAAGTAAAATAAAAACTCTTGTTTTTAAGGAAAGAATCACGTATTAAATTGCACGTGGACCGCAATAATATGAAGAGAATAATAAATTTAGTTTGACAATTGAATATCTCTCTCACATTGTTGAATTCAAAATTATTTAAAAAAGCTGCCATATGTTTAAGACATCGTCTACATTAGACATGAAATGTTAATCCTTAATACTAACATGATGTAATAGCCCGTTCATGCTGGCACGAAATTAAGTGATTTTAAGCTGAAATTACGAACGAAATCTAAGGTGTTCATACTGGGTTTTTTGACATTTGAGTTAATTTCGCAAACAGCTGATCATGTTTAGTTACATCTGTATAATTTTTTTTTAACTTTTTCAAAACACTTTTATATATATAATATTAAAATTACTACAACAAAATGAATGTATAATTATATATTTATTTCTATTTTTCATTTAGCAAGGTTGTAAGTTTGTTAGTGGTTGCAAATAAAGTAGCATTTTCTACAAAACCGGCGTTGTCTATCGTAATTGCAAGTTAATTTCGACAAAATTAAGTAAAATGAGTTAATTTGGGCAATGATAAAATGTATTCGAAATTACGTAATTTTTAAGTTGATTTTGGCCGAAATCACGAAATGACATAATTTGGTGGCAGTCTGAAATTATAAGTTTTTAAATGATAACGTGCACCCGAATTTATCGAAAATCAGTTTATAAAATTTCTATAAACATAGATTCTATAAGTGACGAACGCCTTCTAAATGAAAAAGAGAGCAACGCTTAAACATATCTGAAGTCCAAAAAACTCCCCTAAATTGTTTAAAAATTGTAACAAGACGCTTCGAAGCTGTCCCGTACTAAATTTTTTTAGTTTAAACAATTTGATTTAAGCCATTGTTATTTCATGATTTTGGTACTATATTAAAATTAATTATTTCTGCGGTTAACTTGTAGTTCCTCTAGTAAGTTGAGTATTTACTTATAATGTTCTTAGCATAGTGTCTACAACTGGGATTAATTTTGACATAATATGTGAGAGAACGCCGGCAGAATAATGCAATTGATTTCTTGAAATTACTCTAGTTATCACGAAATGGGAACACGTAGTCGTGAAATTCTTATGAAATTTCATTACTAGTTGGCAGTTGTGCAATAAACATCAAATTTCTTTATTGAATGCGTTTATCTGCATGAATACTTGAGAACATTTATTGCAGTTGTATGTGTATTGTACTATGCGCGATTATTTGATAGTTTATTTCATTAAATTGTTTTGATGAGATCTCTCATCAAAAAGCTCTCATCATAAATTTTATCACTCTGCATTTAAAGTCTACATATAACAAAATACTCTCTGGGATTAAAATTAACGTTTGTTGAGATAAATATCCCAGATCTCATCCCAAGTGTAGACGCTATGTAAGAGTTATCTTGAAAAATATCTTAAATTTTAAACTTATTTTCAAGGACCGTAAATAACAGTTATCAAAAAAAATTAAACTCAAAAACTCTTTATGATAGAGTCAACGGATATCTATACTGTCAGATATCAATAGATACATATGTATATGGTAACGAGCTCTTTCAGAAGTTATGATGATCTTAAAAAATAGATCACAACTCCATAGTTAAGAGTTAAAAATTTTATTTTGCCATCATAAAATAAAACTTTTTTGAGGACTTTTATTTTTTCCGTCAGAAAATTGGTTTAATTGATTGAAAAATAATCTATATAATTAATAGACAAACACGTTTTTTGTAATCCCTTTTACGTCCGTAATATTGCACCGATTTTGGAAAAACTTATATGGTTTTAAAGCTTTTTTTTCACAGATGTGAATTTTATTTAAATCGGTTCAGTATTTTAGGAGTAATACTACTATGAAGTTCTTACTAACACCAACAAACAAATACATGTTCTTCTCTTAGCTACAAGTCGAAAACATAAGTTAATTTCAAGAGAAATACGTGCGTTTTCGTGATTGCTTCCAAGTGTTTATTTTTTTTGAGGATGATATCTAGTATTGCACGATGATGCCATAGATATCTATTGTGGCATTCCCCTCTCGGCCTGTTTACACCGAATTAACTTTGCCCTTCACGATATAGCTCAGGCCAGATGGTCCAATGAGCCGACTTGCTCGATTGCAAGGACAATCTGGCCCTCGCTGGACCAAAAGAAAACGGCCTCGCTATTTCGGCTGCAGAAAATGCAGATACGCGACTTAATAGCAATAGTCACTGGTCATTGCTTATTTGGAACCCATGCAAGAAAAATGGGTATCCCTTATAATGAATTATGCAGAAGTTGTCATGATGAAGAAGAGGAGGAAACGGTTGAACACCTTCTCTGTCATTGCCCTGCATTAGAACACTGTCGACTACAACACTTGGGACGACGATGTTTTTAAAGCCTTTCTTGTTTTTCATCTCTGGAACCAATCAGGATTAATTCCTTTTTAAGGAACTGTGGTTGGTTTTCTAACCCTCTTCCAACTGAAGTGACATAGTTGCTCATCAATGTATGTCACGTCCAATAGAGCCTTCACAGCTAACACCATCCCAGTCTATGACCTTCTAACCACTTCTGTCTCTAAGTTTCTTCCTCAGTCTATAATGATCTTTGTTCTCTATCTTTTCTGTCTATCCCTTCTCTTATCTGCAGGTATCACAGAGGGACCAACATAATGGACCCAAGTGAGCTATTTTTTTTTCCTATAACAATTAATAAAACAAATATCGCAAAGAATTAAAAAAATCAAAAATGTTATTTGAATAATAATTTAAACAAGCAAAAAATAAAAGATTAACGATTAAGCACAGCAATTAAAAGTATTAGTTACATACATACCTACAACTACTTACGGGCAGCAGTAAAATAATACTTTTAAATGTTTATACAATTTTGCGCCTTGAATCCTTTTTTAGAAGGTTTCTTTTATCAATATTATAGCTAAAATAAAATATCTCAAAATATCAGAATTATATATTATCAAGCTATCACTGTTTAAGAAACATTTTATAATTAAGCTTATCTCAGTCCTGAGGGAGAAAAGATGTAATCGAGCTCAAAAGAACACATTACATTAAGACAGATTAGTAAATGTTTTAAAAAGGGCTTTTGAGTAAATATATACTAGTCAGCGATTTTTATCAGCCTTTCTCAGTCATGTAATAAGGTATAGCATGAAGGCAGGGGAATAAGTACAAATGAACATCATGTAAAGACTGAATAAACCAAATAGTACCTCTTGGCACGTCAGTTAAGTCTTGTCGTCTAAACATGCCATTACTATTTTAAACAAAAAGTGGCAAGGCCTTTTTTGTTTGACAAACCTGTTACAGCTGTCATAACAAAAATAAACCATACGATGTGTTGTTGTAACTACATTCTGTGAATATTATTGATTTGTAATCCTTTAATCTCCTTAAATTAATAAAAAAAGAATTATAAAATGATTAGATAAAACAGAAGCTTAATATATTAAATGAAAAAGTGTTATTTTATAAATTGTAGACCAGAAAAAGTATTAATAAGAGAAGCGAATGGTTGTTAAAGTTATGGAATTGGCAACATTTGAGTTGAGTCCTGAAGCCATAATTGGTTCCTTATTTGCATTGGGTGCCTTATTTGTATTTTGTCGAAGCCTGTTGATTGATGATGTTATATGTATACCAGGCAAAAGTAAACATGGCTGGAAATCCATTAAAATATTAGATAGAGTGAGTGTTGAAATAAATTCATAAAGCATTTGTTAATGTGCACTGAAACATAATAATATTATTGATTGTGGATTTTTTTTTGTAGGCATGTTATTGCAATGTATGTGAAATATTATTAATACCTTCAGCGGGTGTTTTCTGTGATTGTTGTGGTATTTGTTCGCATACATCGCGTGTTTGTACACGCAAGGCGGAAAAACTGTTCAAGTGCAAGGAGAAATGGGTCAAAAACGAAAAATCCATGCGACATTTGTGGGTTGAAGGTAATCTGCCACTGATTGCAGTTTGTGATGATTGCGGTGAAGAGATTGAGGAGGTTGGCTTGTGTGGCTGGCGCTGTGCTTGGTGTCAACGCTGCTATCATAATGATTGCTTTAAAGGCATCGATATGCGAGCAGAATGTGATTTCGGTGAATTTCGGGATATGATCTTTCCACCCTATTGTATAGTGGCGGCACGTACACGTGAATCAGTTCGTTTACATTTGGCTGGTATAAAACCACCGACTATTGAGAATTGGGCTCCATTGATTGTGATTGCCAATACAAAGTCGGGTAGCAATACCGGGTCAGATGTTGTTTCGTTACTACGTGGATATTTACATCCTTTGCAAGTTATGGAACTAGGTTCACGTGGCCCGCAAGATGCCTTGCAATGGGTTGCCAAAGCTAGCCCGCGGCCATGTCGTCTTTTGGTAGCGGGTGGTGATGGTACCGTTGGTTGGGTTCTAAACACTATCTACTCATTAAATATAAAGGTAAGTTATGATTTTAATTAAATTGATGTTAATTACATGTGTATAATTTCAATCATAGTTTTAAAAATTCTTTTAATATAAGCATTACTCTAAAAATTTTGTTTACATTTGAATTGTTTCCATTGTTCTTTGTTCATATATCCTCTTCTTTAAGCCAATACCAGCGGTATCCATAATGCCACTCGGAACTGGTAATGACCTGTCACGTATTTTAGGTTGGGGAGCTGAACCACCATCATCTTTGGATCCTATACAGATCTTAAGAAATGTTAGTTTGATCTTAGTTCTTTTGTGCTTTTTTTAACAAGCTAATTAATTTCAGATTAAAAGTGCTCGATCTGTAAATCTTGACCGTTTTACTTTACAAATTGAAAAGTTACATTATCGTTTACCCATTCAAAGGCCACCTATAAAGACTGTGCATGTTTATAACTATTTCAGTGTGGGCGTTGATGCATTGGTCGCTTATAACTTTCATAAGACCAGGGAGTCAAAGTTTTACATCTTAAGTAGTCGCATATTTAATAAGGTAAATTAAGGTTGAGTGAAAAGTGAATCAATATGAATATACTTAAATATATGTATGCATTTTTATGAATTCCTAGTTGTTATACTTTGCATTTGGCGCTGAACAAATGGTTCAACGTGATTGTGAGCGCATAGATCAAAAAATCGATTTATATTTGGACAATGTGTTAATTAACTTGCCCGAATTGCAATCAATAGTCTTCCTAAATATTGATTCATGGTGTGCTGGCTGCAAGTTGTGTGGTATGTTCAAGTTGAATAATAACAATTCTCCATACATTTAATGACAATTTATATATATTTTTAGAACTAAGCAACGCTGACGATTCAGTAGTGAAGATAGTCAATTCCATTTCGGATGGTGCTATGGAAGTTTTTGGCATTGTCTCTTCGTTTCATATTGCCCAATTGCAGGTGGGCATTAGCAGGCCTGTTAGACTTGGTCAAGCTAAGCATATAAAGGTAAATATGTTATGTTTAAATACAATACCTATCAATCCATCTAAGTTAACTATTATTTAAATATTCAATATGTTTATTTTTTTATTAAGCTGGTCATTAAAAGTAATTGTCCCATGCAGGCTGATGGTGAACCTTGGATGCAAGGACCCGCTAATTTGCACTTACAATCCAGAAGTCAAGTTCGAATGCTAAAATTAGAATCTTAATAGGTATTTTTTAAGTAATTTAACATTTAAAAACAGGCATACTAATTTTAAAAGGTACCCAAGTACTTAGAAAAGTCTTAATTATTTTATTTATTTAGGTTAATTTTAAGTAAATAAAAATACTTTTTATCTATTTTTTTATTTTATTAAAAAATGGGATTTAATTGAAAGTTAAACTTTTCTGAATATTTTTTACAGGATTATATTTTAATATAAGATCGATATTTCCATCAGTTAATTTTTAATATATTTTTCGAATCTGTTAACCTTACTTAGAGATAATTCTAAAATGTGTGAGTACCAATAATATTTTGTTAAAAACTTGTTTGTTAAAGCATTTTTTTAGTTAGTTAAAATATAAAATAATAAAGAACTATTTAATTAATAAGTGCGAAAAATAGAAAATATTTTGTCATGAATTTTTGTGTCCAAATATTTTGTAAGAAAAAAGTTTATAAATAAATATTTTACGTTTATCAAATAAAAAAAGAAAACGATGTTTTCTGATTTGGAAATAAGTAACTTCCTGTTGCTTTAATACTAATTTGTATATGGGTGTGATAAAAATTAATAAAAATATACTTAAATAATTATCTTAAATAATTATATAATTTTTCGTTACTTTTTTCATCTTTCTATTTAACTCAAAATTATAGGATTATGTAATAAACAAACGTTTTGTTAATGTACTAGAGATTGCATGACATTGAAAATTAAATGGAACTTGGTAGAAACTGATTGCAATTGCCTTTGGTTATACGATGACGGCTAGACTCGAATTTCTCTCTATCCTACTCCCACCTGTGCATTCATTGCATTTCTACTATAACATTGTTGCTGTCAAGCTAATAACTTACATATCGTCACCTAAAATGCAAAAGGCCGTAACTACTCAAAAATTCAAAATTTACTTTTTGATTGATTATGACGAACTTAACCGAAACACATCTACACAGCAAATTATACATGTATACGTCCAAAAATAACGACTTTATTGGTGAAAAACAAAAGGCCGTAACTGCAACGTCAACTAAACCAAAAAGCCGTACCTGCACTTTTCCAAAAAAAAAAAAATCAAAACAAAGTTAGCTTTGATTATCTTTCAATGTGTGTTATGTTTGTTTTCTAACTTTGAATCTAAAATGTAGTCTTTAATTTATAACGTTTATTCCTTCTCCTGTAAAAAACTAAAAAGTGTAGTTACGGCCTTTTGCATTGACGATATGTACCTATTAAATACTTACGTTTTACAGTGGGGTTTTTAGAATCACTACTCGCTTGATGTTAAATAAAACTTTATTAATTCCGTTCTTTTTTAAGAGTTGAAATAAGGTTATTCAAAGCTAACATAATTTGAACATTTTCGGTTATGAAAACAACTAGACTTGTATACACAGCTTCAGTTTAAACATACATAAATATGATTATTGCAGTTATTATTTAATTTGTATCTTAAAATAATTATTTTTAACATACAAATCTTTTACTTTGGTTTATCTCGCTAAAACGCAATTTAAAATAACGGTAAAAATATAGAAATTTAAGAAAATTAGAATTTATGAATTATTATATTATGAAAAATCCATCATTTAGAAGTACTGGGGTCTAATCACCGCATTCGATATCAAGTAAAATCTCTCATAAGTTTTCATTTTGGTTTCATGGCACTCGATATCGAATAAAAAGTATGGTAATTTTATTCGAAAGGAAATGTTTTTAAACCGTGTTTTCTTGTTCAATTGTTGACTTATTATTAATCTGTTACAATTTGATATTAATAACGATTCAATATACCTATCTTATGTCAAATGGCATAATTAGCTTACTCGACTCGTATCGAGTTTGTTATTCGATACGATAGTTTCCTCGATATCGAATGCGGTGATTAGGCCCCTGTATAACTAAAAAAAAACTATTTTTTATATACCTAGCGTAATTAAAAGAAAAAACAATATATTTGCGGTGCAAAATATCTAATAGTTATCTGTATAAAAGCATTAAACTATAACCTAAGATATGTATCCAATTCTTAGCAGCAAATTAATATTTCTACTCTCTCCAGACAACTATTCTGATATATAAAGTATTTACAGCAATTCCTCGTTTCATCGCAACGTTTTTTTTTTTCGAACTGTTTTATACCTATATTTTGAACGAAAAAAATATATAAAATACTAAACACCCACTAGCTTCATATAGATTCATAATTAAAACTAGAAAAAGAAAACACAATTTGTTTGGTATTTTTTCAAAATTTTCGAGTCATCTGAAATAAAATGTTTTTATTTAAAACTTCCATTTTTTCATTTTCAACTTGTCGTGCAATATAACAACATATAAGACAAGTCAAATAGCAAATAATTATAATTTTAAAGAAATTTTACAAAACTGGTTTTTCGAAACAGAATAAAAATTCTACCCGAAAGGCTACTAACTGGTGCCATAAATTTTTAAAATATTCATTTGAAAACGTAGTAACGAAAAATAAGTGTTATAATTTTTAGTTTTTTATATTATAATAGTAAAATGTGATTACGTTGTTGTTGTTGTTGCAGTTTTTGCGGAGGCGGGTACTAAACTTAAAATGCAGGCCTTTAAACTCTACTCTCTATCTTAAAACTTGTGGTGCTTAGTATAAGGCGATGAGAAAATAAAATTTAAAGCATCGTCAGTTCCATAATGGCATTAACAATATCATTGTTATTGTTCTTGAGTGCCTTAATAGCCTTAGCGCGGGTAGTATTTGCCTGGTTAATGACAAGCTCAATGTCCTTTTCATCGACACCAGTCTCGTCAACTTCTTCTTCATCTTCTTCGGCGATGGGTGCGACGGAGGATGTTGTACCAATGGTATCAGTAGCTCCGGCTGCTTCGGGAGACTTGAATTTCTCTGCAGCGGCAACTTGGGCTTGTTGCGACAAATCTTCAATTTTAGCTTCACCGAATACAATGTAGGTATCACTGTGGGGGTTCTTGTAAACATCGGGGTTGTTGATGACAAACAAGATGTTTTTAGATTTGCGGATGGTGACACGGTTGACACCTTGGATTTGTTTCAAACCCAACTTGAGCATAATCTTGCGGGCTTTCTTCTCACCGCGAGATTGTTTGGCCTTGGATACAAGGTCAATGGGTAAACCGGTGGCACCACCACCTAATTGGGTAGTACCGGCACCGGCATCTTCCAACTCGGGAATGGTGTCCTCTGAGTCACTATCACTGCCATCATCTTCTACACGTACATCATCAACTGGTTTGGCTTCACTGGGAGCTGCAGAGGTAGTGGGCGCATCGGCCTTTATTTCAGTAAGTTCTGGCATTTCTGTGTTTTACTAAAATTATAAAAACAAAACACTTTATTAAATATTGTTTGTAACATCGATATTTTATTTATATAAAGTTTTATGTTACAACACCATTTCCACTTTCATCAACCCCACCGGCTTTTAACCTTTAACCGACAGGTACAACTCTTAGTCATTCAGTCGAAGGGGCCGAACTTCGAGCTGTTTTTTAACTTTTGTATAAATTCACAACGTTCACTTTTATTTAGAAAAACTTAATTCGCTTCGAGTCCGATTGCGATAAAATTTATATTTTGCATAAAACGTTAGTATATTTTACACGGATGTTAAAGAAAATTAAGGATTTTTTACCTTTAAAAAAAATAACCCTGCACGAAGAAATAACAATTTTTTGACAAGAAGAATTTTCTCTCCGAAAGGTTGGCGGACGTGCAATTTTTAAATTGACATATTTGTCATATAGTGGCGACATCTGGTTGTCATCTTCTGTGTATAACAAGCATAGTTGTGTTTTAGCATGTTTGATTTTTAGCTGTTACAGATTTGAAAATGATTTTACATTCGTAAGTCCCCTTTTACAATAGACAGAAACAGGGCAAACATTTTTTAAATTCATTTTTGCTGTCTTAAGCCTTTTACAATTGGACATAAATAATACAGACAGATTTTTGCACATTCTATTTTCGGATTTATTTACTTTACATGTTTTAAAATCTGTGGTACAAGTACTTCGAGCTTTATTTTAAACAAGTCGAATTGCGACAACAGTCGACAGCAACAAAGAAAAAAGCGAAAAGCAGAAAAGAGAAACGTAAAAATGTCCTGTACGATAGTAATGAAATACACCTCTACCTGGTACTAATCTCGTCTGTCTGCCCTCTTTCTGTCCAATTATGAAAGGGGACTAAAGTAGCTCTGGCCTTAAGAACAACGACCGCTCGTCATTGCCGCTTAAAGTCAATCAGGCAGTCCTTGTTGCTCGGCCCTCGAGTTGTTTGCGTCACAATGGCTGATTGGCTTCCTCGAATACACATGGCTGATTGCTTTAATCAGCCACTTATAACTTATAGCTAAATTACACGGTGACATTTTTCATGAAATCAGTTGCCGGGTTTGTGATGGCAAGAGGTGTAGGGAGCCAAGGAAAAACAAGAAAGTTCAAAAGGGAATTGAAGAAATTTCAGGAATCGATTTCATGGTGTACTTTACGTATTAGTAATTGTTATTCAAATAGCCGTACATTGGTGCACCATTTTTTAACTGATTTTTCCACTGGAGGAGCACCATTAAACTCAATTTTTTCCCTGGAGGAGAACAATTAAACTCAAGTTTGGAACGGACGAGAACCAATAAATTAATTTTAATTTTACCTAGCTGAATTTGTAGTCTCACTTCATATACGAAGGTATAGGTCGCGCTGCAGATTTTGGAGGAAGCTAAAGATATCATACTCTGGCGCTTTGATTTTTTGCCTCTGCCATTATCCAATTATTGTTAAGAATACAATAAAAAAAATTTCTTTATTGTACTTTTTGATTTTTAAAGAAAAATAGATTAAAGTGATAAATTCTAACAAGGCGAAATAATAATAAAAAGTTACAAATTTCTTGACAAACGAATAAACGATAATGAATACACCGCTACACGACTACTAACTCCGTTGGCTACAATAGACGCCATGTAGTCAGCTAATCAATTATTTTGTAGACGACAGCTACATCAAAACTATGATTTTGATGTAGACATACATATTTTAGTTTTATAAAAAAATTACTTTTTCAAAAGTACTTTTATCATATCAAAACATTTGCATAAATATAAATATTTGCTCAAAACCATGTGCCTTGGTTAGTTTACCTCACTACGAAGGAGAAATATTAAGGCGAAAATTTTCTTCTGTTGAGTAAAATGAAATTGTAACAAACAAAAACAGAAATTAGTCGAAGTTTCAGCTACAGCCACAACGGTAGTCGTGTAGCCATGCTTTTATTTTAATTTTGATAGTTTGTTGCCGGTAGCCTGATATGGTGTATGTGTTGAATGCAAAATGCTTTAAATACATAGACGACAGCGGAAACACCGCTACACGAATACAAATGCCGTTGGGTATATTTGTCGCCCAGTAGCCAGCTACTTAATTATATAGAAGACGACAGCTACATCGTAAACTCTGAAGCATTAAACACATAGACAGCAGCAGGATACCGACTACAACGTGTCAAAATTAAAATACACACGTTTATATGAAGACGATTATTTTGACGACATCATAGCTACCGTTGTGGCTGTAGCTAAATTAGGCCAAAAAATACAAGTCACAATCCATGTGGTCTGTTAACCGTAATGTCACTACTCCTGACTTAATGCGTCTAAAGATATGCAAAATTGTGATGAAAAGAGAAGCACATTTTTGGACTTCATGGCTTGCACCAAACAATGCAGCCATACGTAAGTAAGAATCGATCTTACAACCAACGTGTAAATTTAGTTGCTTTTTGTTGTAATCCCCAATTCCTTCTTATAGACTACGCAAGTAGGAGGAATTGTGAATCTTCCTTCCTTCCTTCCTTCCTCTATTTTTTCATCGTCCTAACGATGTAAGCATTCACGTAGTTTTGGTCATCTGAAATCTTTTACCTTTACATACTGGTGAAAAGATCTAAAATAAATGATAGACAATATACGTGAAAATCCCACGGATATAAAATACACCATCTGTGCTAATTTCAAGATGTTACGGCGAATGGGGGCACCCATTAATTTTATGATTTAGTACTTTTTGTTATAGCGAACATAGAAGCATAAATTCTATAAATTTCAAGAGTCTGCCTCTTATGGTTTACATGTAAGTCCATGGGACACCCTTTAATTTTACTACATTTAGTTGTTGGTGTTCAAGTTTCTGTCAAGAATGGGTCTAAAAACAAGGCCGTACATGTTAAGTTACGTAACCTATAGACACCCTTTAATTTCTCTTGTAAGTGGAACCTTAAGCTGGATAACAAAATTAGTTGTTACAATTTTAAATAAAATTTATTGTTCTAGTATAAATTATTTATTATCTATACATATAATAAAACTGTGATTTTCTGCCTGTCTGTCTGTTTGTGCACACATCACGTAAAAACTACTGGATGAATTATAATAAAATTTTATGGAACGGTACCTTAGTATTGTGTAAATATAGGATATTTTTTCCCCGTAAAAATATCTCATTACCAAGAAAGAGGGAAAACAAGTTGTGAAAGTACGCAATTTTAGCGACTCAATGGTACTGCAAACTTGGCAGCAACTTTTGTTTTTGTCAACGGGTAATTAAAAACACTATTTACAGTACTCTACAATAATTTTGGAATTTTATACAAATTTTAGATTTTTATATAAAGGTTATGTTTCTGAGTAATTGCCCTGGGATAGGTACCCTTATATAAAGTAATTGCATAAACCATATCTGAAGCACTATAAAATTAAGAGTCTTAAAGTGGATTACTTTCAAAGCAAAATATGGACGCTGACGAAGTGGCGGACACAGCTAGTTATGAATAAATTAATTATTCTCTGATAAATTAAATACTTTAAAGTAATCAATTACAAAAATTACTTTTATTAATATTCTTCTTTTCGACATAAAAGCTTAAAAATGAATATTTTATGGAAATTAGTAAAAAAAAAAAAAATTCACATGGATTTTTTGACGGGTGTGATTGGAGGGATACCTTCCCCTTCCCATAAAAACTTAAAAAAATATATTTATGGTATTAAGGCGTCTAAATCCATTTCTTTTAATAATTATATTATTTTTGCAAATAATATTTTATGTCACCGCCTACAAAGGGGCGAGGGACGATAAATGGCTTTTTAGAACCGTCAGGGTCCAAGTTTAGGATTTGAACATATGGAGACTACAGTTGCTTTTACTAAACAAAAGTATGGGAAAATTAAAAAAAACTAATTTTTCAGAGGTAGTATTAGTTCTTCCAAGGGGAATTTTTTTCTCCTTGGTCTGATTCTTCTTATTTTGTAGCTTTAACAGCGTATGACCATAAGAGATTTGTTTGCCACGTTTCATTAATCTAGGGGCACTCAGTACGTTTTTAGACCCAATATAAACTAAAGAAAAGTAATGTCCGGCTATATTGGCAAAATACTCCTATGTGCGATTAACCGTTTCGACTGTGTACACATATTAATCAACATGAAATACAAAACAGAAATTTTTAGGCTTTTTTCTTCTGTCTGTCTCCTATCTATCTATCTATCTATCTATCTATCTATCTATCTATCTATCTATCTATCTATCTATCTATCTATCTATCTATCTATCTATCTATCTATCTATCTATCTATCTGTCTTGATCGATCTATCTATCTATCTATCTATCTATCTATCTATCTATCTATCTATCTATCTATTTATCTATCTATCTATTTATCTATCTATCTATCTATCTATCTATCTATCTATCTATCTATCTATCTATCTATCTATCTATCTATCTATCTATCTATCTATCTATCTATCTATCTATCTATCTATCTATCTATCTATCTATCTATCTATCTATCTATCTATCTATCTATCTATCTATCTATCTATCTATCTATCTATCTATCTATCTATCTATCTATCTATCTATCTATTTATCTATCTATCTATCTATCTATCTATCTATCTATCTATCTATCTATCTATCTGTCTTGATCGAACAATTTTAATAAAATTTTGCGGGGAGGTTAAAAAAAGAGATACTTTTTTCCGTAAAAATAGATTATTTTCAAGAATTCAACAATCTATATGGCAACATTCTGTGTTGCCCAGAGACGGGCACATTTTTTCAAAGTAAACATATCTGCAGTAATATAAAAGTAGGAACCTTAAAATTTGCTGACGATTACTTTCAAAACAAAAGGCAAATTCAAAGAAAAAATATTGTGAAGACGCTTTTTATTGGGACTCTTTTTTTCTTTAGCTTTGTGAGTTTTCGATTATTCGATTAAAGGTAATTTTTTTTGTTGAATTAGCGATTTTCTAATTGAAAATTATTTTATTGATGACATTTAGGTGAAAATAAGAATTGTTGCCGAAATCTTGATTTTTTAGTTTTTTTCTCAGTTTTATATTTCCAGAACAATAATTATATTTTTGGGACGATATAATTGAATTGATTCAATAGCAAAATTAAAGAAAGTTTATCAGATCGATATATAAGATTTCTGGAATCCTCTAAATATCTATTTTAAAGTCAAAACAAACAGACGGCCAACTCCACTATAATCTTTGGGATCATAAAGTTATTTTATAGGGCACTGTTACGCCTACAATATATATTGCGATACTTGGATCGCGATCTATTTTAATGGATTGATGGAACGCGAGTCTATGCTACATGACTTTTGATTTTTTCACTTCTTACAAACATGGGCTATTATTTTACAAACGCAATGATAAACTACATTTGTATACCCATTTTAACCTTTGGTAAAGGGTAGAATAATTATTCACTGTTTAGAAATTTGCACTTAAAAAATTATCCCAATTCACAATCTTGTGCAATTGAGATTGCAAATTTATTACAGTTTGCAACACTTGATTCAAAACACGAAATTTCCTTTTGGAACTTTGGCTTGAACAAAAGTTGCGCTGAAGGATAGCCTTAAAATGCAATTATTAGATTCTTTAATCAAAAAAACTGTTGAAGAATTTTCTTTTCAACGAGAGTTTGAAAGATTCTAATTAATAAAATATTCATTCAATTACGAGGGCAAGCGTAATTTGTACAGAATTCCACAATAGTCAAGTATTAGATAACAGTTAAGAGAACCAGTGTTGCATTAAAAGTTACTGCGAGTAGAAATACAAAAAGTTACGGAATTATAAAACTGCCCTCGTAATAGACGCTGTTTGCCCAAATTTCAACTGTAGTCTAGTGCTAGATTACAGTTAACGGGAAGTTGGTGCGCTAGAAAAACAAAAAGTGACAGAATTATTAAACTGACGTTGTAATAGACGCACCTTGTACACAATTCGACAGTAGTCCAGTATTGGATAAGGCCATGATTCACTATCATACTCAGTCGTACGATCTGTCAAAAAATGCATGTGTGCTCAAAAAGTATGATAGTGTGGCTTAGAAATGTATGTGTGTGACACACTTTTTGACAAGTCGTACGATTTGATAATCATTTGAAAAAATTCATAAAATATTGTTTTGTATGATAGTGTGGCATCTACAACGCCATTTTTAAACAATTTTTAAAGTAGGACAGAATTCTGTCAGATTTTTGATTGAATAAATCGTACGATTGTATAGGATAGTAAAGCCTCGCCTTTAAGGGCTTTTCACACTATAATACAAGTATTAATACTTTTAAGGAAAGTGAAACCCTGACATGATGAGTTGTGATTGTTTATTGAAAAATATAAAACAATAATTAGATCAGAGTTGCATTTTATTCAAAAGTATTAATACTTGTATTATAGTGTGAAATGCCCTTTAGCGAGAACAGTGTTACATTGGAAATTACTGCACTTGACAGTATTAGGAGAACTCGACAGTATTAGCTAACACCAAGGCGAATTCATACCACGTGTGAAAAAAACAACAAATTTGACCTTATATTAGTAGATATGAAACAATATATTTTTGACAAGACTAGCAAAAAAACAATCAGCTGGGTTATCGCCTCCACCTGTTATGAATTCGCCTTGGCTAACACTTAACGGGAATTATCAAACTGCCTTCTTAATGGAATTATAACTCGACAGCTACAGAGTGCAGTAATATAAGTACATATATCAGGGTCCATTAATAAATTCTTCTCCTTTTTTACGCTTTTTACGTTTTTTGATTTTTTGTTTTTTATATTTTAATTTAATTTAATATTGCTTGCAATGAAGTTTGTGAATTGGGATATTGTGTTTTTATTTTTCTAAAACGACGGTAAAACGATTTTTATGTAACTGTTGCAAATGATGAATTCATATAAATATTGTTCAAATATAAATCTAATTTTTTTATCATAATTTGATAATCGTTTTAATTAAATCACCTAAAAAGTCAAATTTATTGTAATGATGATTTTTGGAAATGTTTTTTTTTTTTTATTTTATTATCGTTACTCGTATCTCTAGAGTGATTTACCATGTACCTCTAAGTATGTATGCGATACTGATGAACAAATTTATAGATAAAGTTATAATTAATAATTGACTAAACATTATTTATTTAATATGCCAATAATTGATTAGTTTCTGAATTGAAAAAAGTAAGTGTTTTTGTTTATTAAATTATAATTATGATTTCGGTAAAAGTTGCAAATAACTTAACAAATAATGTCTATAGAAAATGTTGTTATTAAATTGGCTGCCATTTTTGTACCAATAAAATACCTCGCCTATGTTTTAACAAAAGTTTTTAACAATGAGTTTACACTAGACAATGCTGTCATGACATTAGCAATACATAAACACTTTATCACTAATACATGCATACTTTCTCAATTGCCTTAACTACTGTCTTGAATATTTTAAATACAGTAAATAGGACAATGATTTGATGTATGCTGACAATACTTAAGTTTTTGCGTACAGAAAAAAATTAAAAAGGGAAAAATTATAAACTTAAACAGTGATTTGACGAACGCCGATAATAACTCAAATTTTTGTGTACAGAAAAAAATTCAAAAAATTTCATTGACATGTCTTAATTATTGTTTGGACGCCTATACTATGGAAACAATTGTCAGCATTTTTGACAACAAATACGTATTCTTTTATTGTCATGATAGTACTGTCAAATGTAAACGCTAGGTAAGGTGTAAAATTTATGATGTTAAGCAGAAGCAATGATAACGTGATCACTTCCTGGTCTGATGCACGTCAACAATTCTTTAATGATATTTCAAGTTGTTGTTAAAAGAAATATATCTAGATTGGGAAATTTCACAAAGCCGCCTAAGATTTAGCGCAAATGGGAGATCACAGTTACCGAGCTGTGTGAGCGATAGCTCCATCTTAGAGGTCTAGTCAATCAATTTGTAGTAAAAAAACTCGTTTCGGTTACGGAAATTGAGGTTGAGCCATCTAACAAATCATTCTCTTGTCCCTTCAAACGGAAGAGCAGGAGCAGATGTCTTCTTAGATGAGCTGAATATGTTCTGTAGTTTTCCTTTGGGGTAGTAGACTTCCGTATAGCTGGCAGAAATGCTGGAGTTGCTGTATGCTTTGGATCACCTGTTGGAAAGTCGGATGTAGAGATAAAAGGGTAACAGAGCACTCGACAACCAATCGGTTATAAACGAATAAGACAAGTGAACATGAACTAAAAATTTATGTTGGAATGAGGTCTTAAATCAAATAGATTTGCATTATTAATGAAGTTATGTAGATGTGGGGTACTGTGAATTTTCGGTAACCTAAAGGTTCATTGGGGAGTTGGATTGATGCGAGCAAAGGTCTTACAGAGGGTGCACTCTTAAAACCTAAATAGGTGGAGGGATGCAACCATATGTAGACAGGCTTAAATGGTACTAAAAGAACCCCCCATTAGTGACAGTTACATGAACATTTCAAGTGTCATCTGGTCAAAATATGATCAAAGAGAAGAAACTTGTAGAATGAGCCTAGAAGAAGGAGAGACGCTAAACAGTGGTTTTAAAATGACATAATTCGGTATCTCATGAACCACTAATGATATCTGGGTGTTTTCGGTCGGCCCCCACACATATAGATTTTTCATTTTTACATATGAAATGAGAAAAAAAATCATGAGGAGGCGAGCTTTAAGAAGCTCCTGTAGCTTAAATATATGCTCGATATACATGTAAGTGGTATTAAAGGAAAGCTCTTGACTTTTAGATTAAAAATATAAGAATGATTTTTTGCTTGGGTTTTATTTTTTAAATGATATTTACACCAAAATCTGAAAAAATCACGTTAAGATGGTTTTTTGCGAAATAAAATATAGTATTTGAATTGCCACAACATCTAAACGGATCGAGATATTCTTACGAGATATAATTTTGAAATTACATAGATAAAAGAGCTTTTAATCAAGTGGTGAAAGATAATTTGAAATTTTTTTATTTTATTATATAAATTCTTGGCACGGGGAAAAAATGTCCCAAAAAATTGTTTTACTTTTACAAAAGTGGCTACCCTGCCTTTATTAATTACGAGGCTGTCAAATAATTTTGGTAGTATGTAGCCAACAATACAGGCTTTAAAAATCCGTTTACGTTTTTTCTTTAATCGGTGATGTGCACTCCGAGAAATTGAACAATAATTTAAAAATTTTGTTTCAAAATTGGCTATGTTTGGATAGGGCTGGAGGGAGAACCGTTATAATTTTAGACCTAATTTTTCTTTGTAACTTTTTAACGAAAAGCGCTATCAGAACAAAACTTTAAACTAATTCATTCTAAATTTTATCAAGAATATGCCTTAAATGTCTTAAAAAAATAATCCGATCATAATTAAGTACACCACGCCAAAAATACTAAGTTAGGGTAAAAGAGATAACCTACCCATGTAAGCATAGATATTTGCAAGGTCTACTTAAATTAAACAAATCTTAACATTTGAGTTAAAACTAAACTTTGTATGACATTTCCAAAAAATTATATACCAGAGGTACATAACTTTTTGGTCTTACCCTAGGGGATGGATAGTTCGCAGCTCCACTTATAAACACCTCTTTTTTGCCCCTGCGAAATTTCATTAAGATATCTTCAGTGATTCATGAGATACGGAGTTGTGTCCAAAATAAATTGTTTTCAAACTACTGTGCGCTAGTACACATTTTGTGTCAACGTCCAGCCTTGTCTAGTATTAAACTTATAACTACAGACACATATTAAATATGGATGCTAACTGCCACCATAGCTATAGCAATTACAATATAGGAATAGCAAGAGGAATTAACTCTCGGCAGAGGTCTTTTCTGTCCCTTTCAATACAGGAAATTTCAAATCTGATGTCCACAAACATTACATTCCTCCTTCTCATAACCAAATTTTCTAGTTCTGGCACAATGCATTTCGTGAGTAGGAACCATCCCCCGTGTGCTGACTCAAATAAAAATAAAAAAATCTGGAGTGGTCTACACTTAACTTTACCATACCAAATGGAAACAGATATTTTCATGGTTATATTACATAAAGAATATAAGTTTAAAAGTATATTCGAATCGATAAATTAATTACTTTCGGTTTGGGGTCATAAGTAAACTACCCCTTGCCCCTTCCCGATTATGCCCAAAATTTATACAGCTCTTCATCTCCATAAACCAAATGCACATACTGAATTTCATTTTGATATGTATGACCTGTAGATCGTTCACAAAATTTGGGGGTAAGAAAACTACCCCTTACCACCTCCCGATTATGCCCAAAAACTATGCAGCTCTTCATCCATATTCCATATGCCAAAGGCACATACTAAATTTCATTTTGATATGTCAAACGGTATGACCTGCAAAAACACCCCAAAAATAGTGGCATATATACCCACCCACAGACATCATCGCGAAAATATTCAAAATGGATTCAGAAGACCTCAAAACGTATAAATTTGTCGAAATTCCGACCTCGATTTTTTTATGATTACTATACTTTACGTTATACTACGTATGGTGAAGTAAAAAGAGGCAAAGTTGAAGTGTTTCAAACTAACTTTTTCAGATTTGGTGGCGAACCATCAGATGTGCATGCGATTTTTTATAAAAGCGTTTTAAGTCAAAAAATGTGCGGACTATCTCGAAAACGCTTAAAAGCTTCTTTCAAAGATTTTCATTATAAAAAAATGATGTGGTATAAATATAAAAAATTTCAAACTTTTCTTTTTAAACAAATGATTTAATGTCAATCCAATAAAAAACACTATTCTTTATCATATTTTTCTTTTGCGTATATTAAATCACACCTACTCCCACACAACTAAATTAGTTTTTTTTTTAATTGTTTGTTATAGATTTTTCTAGAAATAAAACAGACAATTTCCTTCCTTCCTGCAAAAATTATAAAAGTAGGAAAAAATTATTTATGATTTTCTTTCAACATTTAATTTAGCGCATCTAATTAATTTTCAAATGACGGAAGAAAGAGTTCTAATGTAAACTTACATTCACACACACACACACACACACACCCTCACACATGAGTACCAACATAAATAAATATGAATCTTAATATAAAAAGTTGATTCTTTAAACTAAAACTTGTTTATTTATTGTTTTATATGAAGGATGTCCACATATCATTTGCCACAGTGGGGCTTAGCAAAGGTAAGAAAAATTCGAATGCTCAAAACCGAAATATACCAACTTTAAAAATTATATGCCGGGCCTGGATATTTAAATTGTTAAAAAGATAATTTTTAATAAAAATGTCACTTTATTGTAAAGGTACTGAATGAATATGATGTATTTTTCATAAAGGAAGGAAAAATGTTGTTAAAACGTAAAGATGTACAAAAGTCTAAATTCTAAAAATAATTTATTAAGAAAAATAAAAAAAAGATTATTCCGAAACGTACAATGAAACGTCGCAAGAGAGAGATTTATCTCTGAGTTAACTCCAGTGGGAAAAGGAATGAATGTTTGTTAAATGGAAGTTTATACAATGGCAATCCTAACTCTAAATTATATCTCGAATGGATTCCAGCCGCGAAAGGGAAAAAACCTTTGTGAAGAGAGGCAAAGCTAAGAACTAATGTCTTGCATTTGTTGGACTGTTGTGGATAACCTCAAATAGTGATAAAAAAAGAATTAGATAGGAAAACGAAAAATATTCTTAGATACATTCGAAGTAATCTAACCTGGATAATGTTAGATGCGCACTTTAGTTACCACTTTACACACAATAAGTTTTGGTACGTATAACGTGACCAGACATTCCGCTTTTAAGCTCGATCCCGTCTGAAATATAAGTCCCACTTTTTACACTAAAATCCCATATTTTGTTATTCTTTTTCGTTTTATAGTTAAACTGAAATTGTTTTCGAAGTGCAGTTTGATAATTCCGTAACTCTTCAGTTTCTTAACATAGTCTCCTTTGTTTTTATTCCACTCAAATAATAAGATTTCTGAAGGCCCTAAAAAAGGTCGTATGTTTTAATGAATACCTCTCGTTTGACAAAAATCTCTTATCACTCAGCTATCTCTTCAAATTTGGAAACATGAAACAGTCGCAAGGGGCTAAATCCGGAGAATATGCCAGATGGGGTAGCAATTTGTAGCCCAATTGATGGATTTTTTCTATAGTGACTACACACGTGTGCACCAGTGCATTGGTTTGATGGAACACATGTATCTATCTTAGATATATAAGGTCGTTTTTTGCTTTAAACTCATACTGTATCTATACTCTTACGAAAACAGAGTTAAAACACATATCGATTTTCGATACTATAAGATAAATATCAATTAATCTCTATTAAAATTATCGTTATAAAAAAATTAGAAAAATTGCCAAATTTAAGTTTCTACCCTTAATCGACCACCAACTCAATTTTAAAAGAAGAAATCTTGTAATGGATTTTGTAATCAATAATTTTTGCAAAAAAAACGACTTCAAAACAGATAAAAGGGCACAAAATCTAAGCTAAAAATGTAAGAAGTAATCTGTAAGAATTAGATTTAAACCAAAAAAAAAAAAGATGCCTCAAAATTAGGGGAAAAAAGTAAAGACTATGTGAATGTCAAGCCTCTCCCTATTACTGTTCAAAAGTTAAGCTATTTTCACCAGCATCCGTCTTTTATGGGGACACCATTCAAGCCTCTGTCTATAACGGTTTCAAAGATAGGGTCACATAGATCAAATAACATCACCTATTGGGACACCCTTTAATTTACAATTTTAAATTAAAGACCTGTTGTTATAGAGTTCTTGGCCACAAAGATTCTTTGCAAATTTCAACTCTTTGTCTATAACGGTTCAAAAGTTTGGCCATATATATCAAATTACATGAACTATTGGGACACCCTTTACATTATAATTCCAAATATTTATACTTGTTATTATACCAGAGGAAGTAGTGGATATTGTGCCTAATTTTTAAGTGCTTGTGTTTAACGGTTTAAAAGATAGGGCCATATAGATCAAATTACATAATTTACGGGGATACCCTTTAATGTCTAAATTCAAATTGTATACTTGCAATACAGGTTCCTTGTAAATTTCAGCTGTCTCTCTATACCAGTTTAAAAGTTTGGCACATACATAGAATTACATTAACTATTGGGACACCCTTTTATTATAGTGGACTTAGCATTACAGGTTCTTTGTAAATTTCAGCGTTCTGTGTACAACTGTTCAAAAGTATGGCCATATACATCAAATGTAATGAACTATTGGAGCACCCTTTAATTTAAAATTTTAAATATTTATACATTTAATTATAACGGTCATAGTAATCGATATTCTGTCAAACTTTCAAGGTTTTGTCTCTAACGGTTCAAAAGATAGGCCCATATAGGTCAAATTACGTCACCTATGGGAACACCCTATAAATTTTAAATCAATTTTTTTTATTAATTTCTGCTGTTGGGAGCTATAGCGACACGCAATTTTTTAAAATTTTAATTTGGTGCCCTTTACGGTTCTTAATACACGTAAAAAACATGTAAGTTGTATGGGGACACCCTTTAATTTTTAGTATAATGAACTGTTTTTAAAATGGGACCAAAGTGAAAGCATAACCTTTTAAATAAAGAAAATTTTTTAAATCGGTTCAGAAATGGCTGAGTTCTGCGGTTACGTACATACATAAAAAAGCAACATTCAGACGAATTGATAACCTCATTCTTTTTTGAAGTCGTTTAAAATGAGAAACACATGAATTATTTTAAAATAAACATAAAAGTTCATGACTAACTCTAGCATATCCTCTGCAAAACAAGATGCCTATAAAAAATTTATTTAAGTTTTAATAACAAATTTGTTTAAACTATAAAACAACAAGTAAGAGTGCTATATTCGATCATGCCGAATCTTATATACCCTTCACCGTATTAATGCTAAATATTGTGTTATCCTCTTATGTTTCTTTGAAAATTTGGTTGAAAATTTGTTGTCCACTTTAATTTTTTGTAAATATTTTTTATAATTGTTTTTGTAAAAATATTTTTGTAATATATTTTGGAAATTTTTTTTTTAATTTTTGTAAATTTTTTATAAAATTTATTTTTAAAAATTTGTTGACACCCCATAATGTGTCTCTTGACTACTCCTGATTACCAGTGGGCACCCTATGGGTCTATTGGCTACCTCTATGTATATTGCTTTCTATAAACGCCTTTAATACAAATCTAAGCAGAAAAACCTTACCAGCCTAAAAAGAAACAAAAAATCGCCCCTCGGGGGTTATACATCTATATGCAAAAGCAAAAAATATAGGTGGGCGTGGTTTTTTGCCCGGAGCCTCGAATAGAATCGTCTGATGTTGCTGAATTGCAATCCTAAAATTTTCGAAACTGTGCCTGGCAGATTGGTGGGGTTAAATCTTCCGTACCTTGTCTGGTGCCTTGGCAAATAACATTTCAACCCGATCACGGACAGACAGACAGAAGGACAGGCGGACATCGCTTAATAAACTTTTCTGTCTATAAGGATCCAAAAGCAACGCGAAAAAAGTCTGATGTTGCTGAATTGCAATCCAAAAATTTCCGAAACTATGCCTGGCAGATTGGTGGGCTTAAATCTTCTGTACATCGTCTGGTGCCTTGGCAAATGAAATTTCAACCCTATCACGGACATTCGGGCAGAAGGACAGACGAACATCGCTTAATCAACTTTTCTATCTGTAAGGATCCAGAATATATATACTTTATGGGGTCGGAAATGAATATTGTAAAAATTACACATGGAATGACAAACCTTTACATAACCTCTCCACCTGTGGTGAAGGTTATATATTAGAAGAAAAAAAAAGAAAAATGTCCAAAAAATGTTTTAAAGTTAAAAACTCGTTAGAACGGGATTTTAGAATTAAAATCGGGATTAGAATTAAAAAGGGATTTTAGAATTAAAAGAGAATAACAATCCGGTCAAAAGCGGGATGGTTGGTTACGTTAAGTATACCTGGCCTACGATCAAGGACAAAAATATTAGTGTTTTAATTTTTTATGAGTTTTTAGAATTATTTTTTTATACAAAAGAATTGTTAAGTCAGGCTTAAGTTCGTTTATTCTCACTTCTTCTTCTTCTTAAGTGATACATTTTAAAGAAATTGATCGTTGCCATTAACTGAAGAAAGATGTTTGGAATGCAATTTCTCGTATTCTATTCTCAGAGTTTGGTAATAATTCATTTGTATGTTAAAAATTAGTTGAACTATTGAACGTAAGTACTAAATGTTATTTTTTTATTTTAAAATCTGTGCTGCAGCCATTTTTTTTCAAATTTCTAATTTTAATAAAAGAAATCCTTTTATAATTTTACTATACAGCTTTATTGAAACTTCATCTCCATAATTTTTTCAATTTACAACAAATAATCGTTGTCTTACAACAATTATCACAAGGGATCAACTTTTTATTACCATCATCTATTTTTGAAACACTACCACTGTTTCTTGAATGGTTTGCAATAAAGGGTTTCTTTTGTATGTAACTGTTTCCTTTGCCTATCTTTATACATACACAAACATACATACATATGCACTTATCCAATCAAGACGCAACACTTAAAAGTAAATCAAAGTTTAGTTAATAATGTCATGCTGTGTAAATGGTTTAAATGTGCGTGTGCGTTGTTGTTATTTATTTGCAAACAACTACAAATGAGACACAACTTTTCTTTGGCAGCAAATAGAAACAATCAACAATTGCAGCAAAAGTGTCTTTGTGTCATTTTTATGAGTTTTTAATTGTTTCTTATTGAAAATAAATATATGAAAGAAATATTAGTTCAAGAAGGTAATAAAAAGCTAAACTTGATTATTAATTAAGTATTTTAAAAATATCATGTGATGCAATGTTTATTATTGACACAGATACACGCACAGAAAAAAACATAATTATGGGATGTGGTAAAATAAAATTTTAAAGTCTACGAAATAACTGAAAATCTGGAGTGGCCTATACTCATCTTTACCATACCCAATGGACACAGATATTTTTATGGATATATACATAAAGAATATAAGTTCAAAGTATATTCGAATCGAAAAATTAATTATTTTCGGTTTGGGGTGTTAAGTAAACTACCCCTTGCCCCTTCCCGACTATGTCCAACACACACAACTCTCCATCTCCATATACCAAAGGCACATACGAAATTTTGTTTTAATATGTTATACGGTATGACCTGTAGAGCGTTCGCAAAATTTTCGGGCAAGGAAACTACCCCTTGCCCCCTCTTGATTATGCCCAAAAACTATACATCTCCATCTACCAAAGGCACATACTAAATTTCATTTTTAATATATCAAACAGTGTGACCTGTACAAACTCCACAAAAATAGTGGCATACACACCCACAGACATCATTACGAAAATAGCCATAATGGATTCAGTAGACCTCAAAACGTATAAATCCGTCGAAATGCCGACCTCGTTTTTTCATGATTACTATACTTTACCTTATACTACGTATGGTAAAGTAAAAAAGCTTTAATAATTATATTGTTTATTTTTATTGCGGACAAATGAGTTGCATAATGTTTGGGTGATATATCAAATAGAGAATAAAATGCTGATGTGTGTAAAGCCCGTTTCACACTATAATACTGAATGTTAAGATTTTCATTGGATTTTGTAAGATAGAAATCAAATGAGAATTGTATGATTGTCAAAAAATCTAAAGAAACAACATTTCCTTTTCACACTATCACACTTCAAATAAAATGAAAAATATCAGCAAAGGCCCTTCTTTGGCCCTTCAAGTTTTCGGTTAATAAAAAAATAAAAAACAAAACAAAAGAATAAAATAATACGTACATTCAACAATTTTTAGGCATGGCAGACACAAAGTACATATGTAGGCGATAAGATTGATGGCAATTTAAGGCACGTGCAGGACAAAGATAAAATATCATCACCGGCGGCAAACCAGCGGCTGTGACTCACTCAGCTTGGTTCTTTGCTTAAAATAAAAAACGCAACCCTGATAAAATGAAAAATGTTATCGTTTAGAAAATTTTCTAAAAATGGTTTGGCAGTCGTAAAACAGCTCCGGTTTAGTAAACAACTCTCGCGTTATCTCCATTATTTGTTAAGGGCGATCAGGCCTGATTCTGTTTAATTCACCTCGAGAGTTTTGCGTCTCACTCTCGCATTGGCTAATGGTTAGCCTATAATAACTGTATCGAACTACGGTTTTTAGTGGTTTTTTCCATTAACTACATGCTTTCGTCGATAATTGTCAACTGTACATTTATGTAATTGTACTTTCTGTTTTAAGATATGAAACTGTAAAATAACAGTATGTAAGTATAAATAGTAACAGACTTCGCGGCGGCAAAAAACATGGTAATCAGCAGCACCAGATTTCGTCATCTCGATATACATAAAGCAACGTGGCTGTCACCAGATCAGACAACCAGAAATCAGATTGATCATGTTGTGATAGACGGAAGGCATTCATCCAGCGTGTTGGACGTACGATCAATCCGAGGAGCAAATATTGATTCGGACCATTACCTTGTGGCCGCAAAGGTTCGCACCCGGTTAAATGTTGCGAGAAACGTACGGTCTGACACAGCGCGGAAGCTGGACGTCGGGAAGCTGCAAACACAACAGACAGCAATAGCATACTCCACTCAACTGACCCAATTGCTTCAAGAAAGCACTCCTTGTCCCGATAATATTGCAGAGCAATGGCAAATTATAGCCCACTCTATGGAAAACGCCGCAAAATCCGTACTTGGGTATCAGAAGCCTCCCCCAAGAAACCCATGGTACGACCAAGAGTGTCGTAATGCTACTGAAGCGAAAAATGCCGCATACAGGGCAACCCTGCATTCAGTAGCAACACGTAATGCAAGGGAGAGGTATCGGGAGAAAAGGAGAGAGGAGAAACGCCTATTCCGCAGAAAAAAGAGAGAAATGGAAAAACGTGAGTGTGAGCGAATCGAGATGTACAGGAGTCAGAATGAGGTCCGAAAATTCTACCAAAGAGTGAAAAAACAAACTGATGGCTTTGGTACAAGCATATCCTCCTGTAAAGATGAAGAAGGTAATCTGCTGACAGATACTGAGTGTGTGCTGAGGAAGTGGAGGGAACATTTTTCCACACTATTGGTATCAGATAGTAGCGGTGACGAAGATACCCTAGAACCAATCCCGGATGACGGTATTGAGTGTATACCACCTAGCCAAAATGAGGTCAAAGTAGCAGTTACTCGGCTGAAGAATAATAAGGCAGCAGGAGCCGATGGGTTACCAGCCGAACTATTTAAGACCGGAGGCGACACGCTGATGAGGTGTATACATCAGCTGGTTTGTTCAATTTGGTTAGAGGAACGCATACCCGATGATTGGAACCTCAGCATATTATGTCCCGTGCACAAAAAAGGAGACAAGACAGTATGCGCCAACTACAGAGGAATAAGTCTCCTTCCCATCGCATACAAAATACTTTCCAGCGTACTGTGTGAAAGACTAAAATCTAAAGTTGGCGAGATAATTGGGCCATATCAATGTGGCTTTAGACCTGGTAAATCCACCACCGACCAGATATTCACCTTACGTCAAATCCTGGAAAAGACCCAAGAAAAACAGATCGATACCTACCATCTATTTGTCGACTACAAGGCTGCTTTTGACAGCCCCATTCGTTCAAAGGTGTTTCAAGCCATGTCTGAGTTTGGTATCCCTACAAAATTAATACGGCTGTGCAGGATGACCTTAACTGATACGCGATCTTCAGTTAAAATAGGAAAAAACCTCTCCGAGCCATTTAGTACCAAACGAGGTTTCAGACAAGGCGATAGTCTATCGTGTGACCTTTTTAATATCCTGCTAGAAAAGGTTATACGGGATGCGAATGTGAATAGAACTGGCACGCTATACACTAAACAACACATGTTACTCGCTTACGCTGACGATATAGACATCATGGGTCGAACATTGCGAGCGGTAACTGCCACCTTTGAAAAAATCGAAAAAGAATCTGCCAAAGTGGGTCTGGCAGTAAACGGCGATAAAACCAAGTTGATGGTATCAACGCACAAGACGTCCAGTAGACTCGGGCAGACAGTGGAAGTTGAAAACTACAACTTTGAGGTAGTTAGCGATTTTATCTACCTAGGTACCGCCATCAACAAAACAAACAACATCAGTTTTGAGATAAAGAGAAGAATAATACTGGCCAATAGATGCTACTTTGGACTAGGTAAGCAGTTTAAAAACAAGGCCACCTCTCGACAGACAAAAATAACTCTCTACAAGACACTGATACTACCCGTGCTATTGTATGGTTCCGAAGCATGGGTACTTGCGAAAGCAGATGATGCTGTGCTTGGAGTGTTTGAGAGAAAAATTCTTCGAAAAATCTATGGACCAATCTGCGTTGGCGGAGAATATCGGTGTCGTATGAACCATGAGCTGTATGAGCTGTATGCCGACATAGACATAGTCAAACGTATCAAATTACAACGATTGCGTTGGCTAGGTCATGTTGTGAGAATGAATGAAGATGCTCCAGCTAGAAAGTCATTTGAATACGAACCTGGTGACGGTTCACGCAGAAGGGGAAGACCGAAACTTCGATGGAAAGATCAAGTTGAGGAAGACATCTCGAAACTTGGTGTCAGAAACTGGAGAAGAAGCGCAGAAGATCGAGGCGCTTGGAAATCTATTTTACGTTCGGCTACAGGAACAAATGTTCTGTAATAGCCACCTAAGTAAGTAAGTAAGTATAAATAGTAGAGAAATAGAAGAGAAATATACAATGATACCTATGTAAGATTTAACGAGAGGAAAAACGTTTAAAAAAAAGTGGATGAAAGAACCTGGTGGAGACCAAAAATAGAACTCTAAATTACTTAAGATAAAGAAGTAAATACACATTTGAATGATAGAACCTGGTGGACGACCAATTAAAACTCACAGTGAGGATTGTAACCTCACTTTTTGATGTGGTGTAGTACCAATAAAAATAACTAAGATTGATACCCTTGGTGGAGTCCAATAATACTCTAGGAGTGGACATTGGGGAGCCTACTTCCTGTGCAAAGGTACAGGTCGGCTGGATTTTCCGGAAAAAACTCCTACTTGTTGATAGACCCTGGCAATATAACAGACAAGTGTTGGCCATTTTAAACCAAAACCCAAAAAAATCGTTTGGTATAATGGGATGTCAAATTTCTTTCCGTATTATTTCATATTTTGATAACATACTGCTTTCACACTTTCTCATTAAATTTAAGTATTTGACAAGTCTTAATATTCAGTATAATATACTGAATATATAATATAATATAGTGTGAAAATGGCTTAAATAGCATACCGTCTTAATGGTACAACTAAAAATGCCTCCTAGCTTCAGGCTTTTTATAAGGCATGATTAGACCGTCTCTTCCTATACGCTTTTTATGGTATGGTCACAGGAACCACATTATGTTATCTGTAACAATTTAAATTTAAAACAAATTTTAGTTGTTTGTAACATTACTTTGCTCATGATAAACAAATTTTGGTTAAGATTTCAGCATTAAATGGTTACTACACTCAACTAATTCAATATGGTTGGTTTTAACTATACTTTGCTCGTGTTTTCGACTCGCACATGGCTAATTTATTAAAATCACTATTTACTTCATATTTCTACATTTGTATATCAGTTTGATTGTTAATTTTTGTTAAGCAACATTTAAAATAATTTGTTTAATTAACTCTGAAATAAACGTTATACGCTAAAACTTACTAAATTTTTACTTCGGTTCTTTGAGGGTATTAATCAGAGAATCGAATTAAGTCCTATTTTTCGTTTTTTTAAATTATTAACCTTAAGCCAAAAAAAAGAGAAAGTAACTTTTAAATATTACGTTTTTCATTTGTATCTATTTTCGTAAATAGTTTTCCCGTGTTATTTATTTTTATACAGATTAAATTTTGTTTCAAAAATTTTATCATCAAATTTACTTATTATCTTTAATTAATAGATTATAAATAAACAAATGAGAAAAAAATAAATAAAAATTGTATGTAGCAAAAGATTGCAATCAGTGCCGCCCCTAGGGCAGGGCGCCACGGTGAAGGGGGATTAATAAAGAAATTAGTGATATCAAGGCCCAAATTACAGCACTACAGCCATTACAATTACAGTTAGATGGGCAGCAAATTGAAGTTAGCTACCAGTTAGTCCTGAGAATGATAGATGGAAAAGTGGGTCAGGCTTTGACTAACACGAAGGCTACATCCAGCTGCTTATATGCCAAGCAACATCAACCCAATTAAACCAAGTCCCAGCAAAATCATTAGATAATACCGATGCATATGAATTTGGATTATCACCACTACACGCAAGAATACGACTTATGGAACACATACTAAAAATCAGTTATGATTTGGATTTCGGGTCTTCAGGATCAATAAGAAACAACGTGACCAACAAAGAGTTAAGAAGTTCAAAAAAGAAACATGTTCAAGATGAATATCGCAAACGTGGACTGATTGTAGATCAGCCAAAGCAAGGGTCAGGCTATACAAATGATGGCAATACCGCAAGAATATTCTTTTCAGATCCAGAAACAGCATCTGAAATAACAGGAGTGGATTTCAACCTTATTTTCAGATTTAAAATAATACTAGAAGTACTTGCGTGCAATGAAGAAATTGACTGTGAGGTGAAGTTAGCGCAGAAGTACGAGTACATTTTCCATTCATCATGAAAGCTTAAAAATTAATTTTTTATGCAATCTAGGCTTAGGTAATACAATTTGTTAATTATTGACACTATTTTTCATATAATATGCTATATAAACGCCCACAAAAAGGGGGCGGGGTCCAAAAATAAATTTTTATGATTTTCTGGCTCCAGGGTAAAGACCTTGAACCTTCTTTGACATAAAAATGTTTCATTTGCTTAACAAATTTACAAAAAAACTTGAAACCAACTTGGGGTTGGTTTAGTTCTTCTTACGGGAATTTTTTTCCCCCTGTCCGATTTGGCCCATTTACGAACTTAGCCTGCCCTATCCTTCAAGATATATATGTACCAAATTTCAAGGGTCTAGCTCTTTTCGTTTAGACTGAATCGTGTTCATACAGACAGGCGAATGGACGGACGGCCGGATTGACAGACGGACGTATGGACAGACGGACATAGCTATATCGTCTTAGATTTCATCACTGATCAAGAATATATATACTTTTTTGGATCTTAGAGGGATATTTTACTATTTTACACACAGAATAAACCCATATTTCACTCTGAAAGTTAAAAAAATTAAAATGTTCAACTTTGACCTCGAATTCCTTAAAAAGTCCTCAATCAATTTTAATGTAATTAAAACTGAATCAAGCTGAGCTAAATATCTATCCATTTTTTCAATATTTTGATCGGTTCAAAAGTTACAGAATTTTGGCCAACGAAAAACGATTTTCAGCCACTGTGCTACGTATGCTCCACTCGTGGCTCAATGGTTGTCAGGTGTAAACACCATTTCTCAAATGTACGATGAACCGTCCACTGACGCCGGCGAGTGTGCGAATTAAAAACGGCTAGCTATTGAAAAAACTGTCTGGAGCACAAAGACTCAATTAGTAAGAGAAGAGGAGGCAACGACTGAAGTGCTTCTTAAGAAGCTCGCTTCGTATTTTGCTCCTTCTAGTTCTTCGGCTGTCATCAGTGAATGTGAGTACACTTAATGAAGTTGAAATACTATTAATACCAGATTCAGATTCTAATGACGAAAATATTAATGAGAATGAAGCTGACAAAACGATATTAATTTCTTCTCCTAAAACTGTTGGCTTGATAAATACGGATCCATCTTCTTGTCCAGAATTCAAAAAAAAAAAAAAAAAACGAAAAAAAGAGTTAATTTTTAAAGGTACCTTGCCATTAAAGGCTGATAACTATTATCCAGATTTCACTGATTTTTTTTTATTTACATTCTTTGACTCCCTAAATCGAAATAAAATTAAAAAAATTTCATCCCTAAAATTTTTTATTTTTACTACATAATATGTAACCCTTTTTGTAAATAAAAGTATAAAATAAAATTTATGAGAAATATAAATTAATTTACACCAATTGATTGTCAGATCACAATCTCGCCCCGGGCGCCTACTAACCTCGGGGCGGCCCTGAATGCAATGATCATTTTCTTATGTATGTATGTATGTGCTTTGTAAGCCTTTATAAACTTTTTTTTGTCAACAAAAGTCTTCATCAATTATACGTCACCGGCACCCACATTAAATGTAATAAAAAAATAATTCAAGAAAAACAAACATGAAACCTACATTTTGACAATTATTAGCAACATGTTGCTGCAACATTAAATTACATTACTCGTATATAAAATGCATGAATTCATGACAAACGCACAATTTATCAATTTTACACCTTTTGTTTTTCTTTCGCACAACTTTTACGTTCAAATTTATACGCAGTACGGGTATCTCATATTGTTGCTGGTTGTTGCTTTTGTACTTTTGCGCTCAACATTTTTTTTACAATCAACAATCAATGTTTGTGTGAGTTTTGCGAAGTATTTAAGGTGTATGAGTGTGTGCTAGTGTGGTTGTAACTTTCAGCTTGCAAGCGCACTTTCAGCAAACATTTAACACGCACATAAACTTACACATACATCACAATCACTCTCACACACTTACATACATATGAACATTGCCAAATGATACAATGAAACATATTTGTTTGATGACGATATAAAAGGCAATACCACAAACAGGATATTCTTCATTCAGTCTTGTTCATTTCAAACGAATACAGTGTCTCAGTGTGTGAATCATAAAAATAAAATTGAAAAGTCTGTTTTTGTGTGCTTCTAAAACAGCTACAGGTGTCAAGTGTTGCTTACAAGTGTTTTAACGTTTTTATTTGAACGATGTGAGTGCGATTGGTCAATTTCTATTTTTTTTAGAGAAATCATGTCATTTTTAAAAAAAGTGATTTAATAAAAGTCTAAGTAATAATAATTAAATTAATATTTCAGAAAAAAAATTACTTATTTCAAACCAAAACTTATTCTGAGATTTTTATTAACAAAAAACAAAATATTTTTTAATTAAATTTAAAGGAACTGATAGCGTCGAAGCTTCGTTCATTATCATATTAAAATCAGTTTTATTTTATTTAATCATGGAACTTTAAAATCATTTTAAGTTTCATACAAATAATAAAAAGATATGAAATTATAAAAAAATAATAATAAATAAAAAAAAGAAAATAAAATTTTTTTGGTAAACGCCATTCCTTTAATAAGCTTAAAAATAAATTCGAAATTTAACAGAACATTACTTAAAAGCTTAAAAAATAGACACACTCTTTTTTTTATTTAAATCTATAAAAGTCTACATAATAATTTCATACAGACTTTAGTAACAAATTTAATAATTATTTGTAATAATAATTTTCAAAGACAAAAGAAAAATATTTAACAATTAAGGAAAATTATAATATTGCGTTTTATAACGTTTAAGCTTAAAGAGTAATCAATAAATTGATACAGTTCATTAAAATTGGCACATATTTTTCTCAGTGGATCAGCATAAGCATAGTTCGTACGAAAACATTTAATTGCCAAAGGTTGAAAGTAACGTGTCGGCCGATGTGGAACATTAAATGATATACTTCTTAGTATGAATTCAGAGTGTATATCGCCATTAAAAATATTTAACAAAAACGTAACGTTTAGCATAGTCCTTCGGCTTTTAAGAGAAGGCAACTTAATTAGCGATAATCTTTGATGATAAAGAGGCAAATTTAATGTTGGATTCCATCTTAAGCTTCGTAGGCTAAATAGCAAAAACTGTTTTTGAATAGACTCAATATGATCACTATGAACATTATACAACGGATCCCAAACAACTGAGCCATATTCAAGAATAGGTCTAACTAAGGATGTGTATAAAAGCTTAGTTACATATGGATCGATCAATTCCTTTGCCCATCTTTTAACAAAAGCAAGAACTCCTCTCGCCTTGTTGACCATCATATTAATGTGTGGAATAAAACTAAGCTTAACGTCAAGCATTATACCCAAATCCAGGATGGAACAAACTAATTCCAAAGGTTGTTTGCCCAACAAAAAGTTGACACTGACGAAGTTGCCCCTGTTAAATCTCATGTGCTTGCATTTGTTAGAGTTTAGTTCCATTAGGTTTACATTGCACCAAGTATAAAAGTTATCAATATCATGTTGTAGGTAAAAATGATTCGAATTTTTTTTGTAGATCATGATCATGATCTTGATCAGTTAATTATAATTTTAAGTGCTAGCAATTCGTAATTTTTTCAATTAAATAATTAGATTAATTTTATTACGGGCGAATACAGTATTTTAGCAAATAAATACAATAAACTTATAGTAAGAAATTTTTTATTTTGTATGGGCTTGACTCCGCCTACTTTATAATAGAAACTTTGATAATCAGATTAGTTTAAATGTGTGAAAAATTTTGATAGAATCGATTGAAAGAAAGTAATTATAAGACCCCTTATTGGGGCCTTTAATCACAAATAAATAATATCACACATCCTCTGAAAATTTCAAGTGCCTAATACGGTTCAAAAAATATGGTCATATACGTGCAAAATATGTCACTGTCGGAACACGCTTATTTTTTTTTTTTTTATTAATTGTTAAAGTGGCCATGGTAGTACATGTTCTGCGAAAATTTCAAGAGTCTACTTATTATTCAAATCACAACACTATCGGAACACCCTTTAATTTTTATGTTTATTATTTTATACTTGTTTTTGTAGCGAACATAGCTTCAACTACACGTCACTTTCGGAACACCCGAATACTTTTTTATATAGCGAACATAGTTATAACTAGCTGTTCCCGCCACGTCGTGGGCGTTCTGACAATATTTTATTCGATTTTGCTTTGAAAGTATTCCACACTAATTGTAAGAATACTACTTTTATAGTGCTTCAGTTATGGTTTATGTATTTCCTTATATAAAGGTACCCATCCTTGGATAAAATTTTAAAATTTATAAAAAATTCTAGAATTCTTAAAATTATTGTAAACCTCTGTAAGGGGTGTTTAAAATATTTTAATAACAATGTAATTCCATAAAGTAAAAATACAAACTGTATTCAACTGGCGCCATCTGTTGCGTAATAGTAAAATAAAAATAAATAAAAAAGTGTATTGAAAATGTAACCGTGTTGAAAAATACCGTGTTGAAAATATCCCAATTTTTAACCAAAATTTTCAGTACCTTTAAACCGGAAATTGCGTTTTTCACTGTTTTTTCTATCGGAAATAAGATATTCTATATTGGGAGCAGCACACTAAGTTACCTCCTCACAAAATTTAGTTAAAATCCTTCCAGTAGTTTTTACGTGATGCGAACACAAACGAAAAGTAGACAGATAGACAGACAGACGGATATGTGTTACTATTTTATTATATGTATAGATTACTGTGTTTAAATTTAAAGGTTCTGTGGCTTAGAGTTCAAGAAATAAACACTTATAGGCTATTATGTCACTATCGGAACAACCTATAAGTTTTAGTATTTGCTGTTATAGCGGCAACAGTAATACAACTTGTGTGAAAATTTCAAGAGTCTACCATTTACGGTTCCAGAGATAGAAGGCGCTGACAGATGGACAGGCATTGTGGTGAAAACAATAGGGTTACGTTTTTTACCTTTTGGGACGAAACCCTAAAACATGGATTGATGATGCTGTTAGCTGACAATTCACACCAAACAGTAAATTTTTTTTTTTAATGCGAGCGTGTTTTTAATTTACCATACATAGTATAAGGTAAAGTATAGTAATCATGAAAAATTCGAGGTCGGGCTTTCGACGGATTTATACGTTTTGAGGTCTCCTGAACCCATTTTGATGATGTCTGTTGGGTGGGTGGGTGTGTATGCCACTATTTTTGTGGAGTTAATACAGGTCATTCAGTTTGACATATCAAACTGAAGTTTAGTATGTGCCTTTAATATATATAGACGAAGAGCTGTGTAGTTTTTGGGCACAATCGGGAGGGGGCAAGGGGTAGTTTCCTTACTCCAAATTTTGTGAACGCTCTACAGGTCATACCGTATGACATAGTTATTAAAACGAAATCTAGTATGTACCTTCAGGGTTGTCAGATTTATTTTCACCTAATTCGCCAAAATCGAAGTGAAAAATCGCCAAAATCGCCAAAACGGGCTTTTGTTAAAATTTTTCTCTAATATATACAATATTTTTTAATTTTGAAAATATTTTTTACAAATCACAAAAAATAAATTTAATCGAAATATCTAAAATTCGCCAAAAATAGAAAAAAAATCGCCAAAATATATAAGTATTTTGTTTTTTATTTACAATGATTAGTAGACACGAGAAAGGTAAAATTTTGACTTAAAACAATGAAAAATAGTGGTTATTATAATAAATGGAGACCTGAGGATACCCACCTTAAGGTATTCGTTATAGTGTTCTTATTTAGAATATGTTTTATAGGAATTAAATTTACTAAATATTACTAAAGATCAACAAATGTGTGCCATTGTAGCACGTTTTCACAGTCAAGTTTTGGTGGAATTCCTTATTGAAATCGATCTTTCTATGCAGTAATTTACAGCATATAAATTTAAAAAATCTAGTTTTTCTTTAAAATTAATCACCTAATTTGTAAAAAATATTCTTTCAACTTAGAGAGAATAACACGAACTTAATCCTTACTTCAAAACTTCCTTTGTATGTAAAAAATAAGTGTAAAAAATTCATTCGAATTACCATCAAATATAAAACTAATGTAGCTGCACATAATTAGATAGAACATAATAATTTTTATAATCTTTCTAAAACAAAAGTTAAAATTTTCTATTATGGTTGATAAGTATCCAAAAGTATGTTAGAATTTATAAAAAATTTTGAAAACAAGAAATTTTGTTCATGATAAAGAATTGCAACATTTTAAAATCGAAAGATGCTTAAAATCATCTTTAGAAATTAAAAACATTTTTAAATATGTTTTTGGTTTCCAGAAGTAAAATCATATTTAAATATGAAAAACAACTTTAATTTCTTTATTATCCATTTTGATATTCCTTAATTCAGTTTCTAATGTTGCACAATGGGCTCCCAGACCGGTTTTTGAGGCAACAAATCACAGGAAGCACCTAGACGCTTGAAATTTTGTGGGATTAAGTATTAGGCCTATTAAAGGTCTTAGTAAAAATTTCATGCTAATTGGGCAATGCCACGCCCACTTTTATGTGCGAAAATTAAATGTGCGCCTAGAGGCAAATTATGACTTTAAATTGCTTTTATTTTACTTACACTGGACAACAGTGAAGTAGTATTTGGCAAAAATGTTCTAAGTATATAGAATTTGATCCGCTTTATTTAAGAAAATATACTTATATAATGGGATTTTAGTTAATAAGATGTCGCATTTTCAATATTTCAATTTTAAGATATTTTTAAGAATTTTGAATTCATAAATTCAAAATATAACACGTATGTATTTTTATAACTCTTAAGTTGAGTACAGCCCGGAGTCGAGTTGAACCCTAAAACAATTTTTTTCTAATATAAAACACTTACATATATGTTTTAAATAAAATGGATTAAAACTAAAACTAACTCACGATTATTATGTACAAACTTTATTTTCTGTTGGTATTTACTTACGATACTATCAATAAATTGCAAAAAAAAAAATAAATTATATTCAGTACAGCAAAATTAAGACTCATCAAAGTCTTGTAATGTTTCATCAATTTCTAATTCAAAATTAATTTGGAATGATGTCTCATCCTCTTCAGAATCAGAATCACTATCATTTTCATTTGCATTTGATGTAGATGGAAACACACATTCAGGAGTCTCTGGTACCTTTAAAAGAGAAATAACTTCTCGTGGATAAGGCAACTTTCTTTTTGATGAGCAACGTTTTTTCAAATACATACTAGATAAAAACGGGTCAGACGAATCCATAGCTCGGTTAAATACATCAGTTATATTGTGTTCCCTAGAATCCAGTCGCGCGTGTTCAATTCTATCCTTTTTATAAAATTTGTTTCTAGCCTCAGAAGCATTTTCCCCAGCACACCCAAGAGGCACGATTGAAGCTTGTAATATATGTGATGAATGTGCTAGTATTTTATGCAAGGTCGGCGACATTGGGAACCATTCGTAATTTTTAAAATATATATCAGCAGTTTGATAACAAAAACTCTTAAAACTCTCAACATTTATTTCAAATTCACTGGAAATGGCTATAAGTATTATTTGCAGGTGCTTTATAAATTCAACATTAACATCTGTTATAGATGCAAACAATTCTGGATTTGAAAATGCTCTTCGAGCTGTATTACCATCGTTCGTCGATCCGCTACCATTACTTTTCGGCTTGTGAACATGAAGACCCATTGTCTTCCAAACACTTTCTTGGATTTTTCGTTTTCTTTCTTGCACTAATTTCTTATCCTCCGTATTTCGAATTTGCCATTTTTTAACCTGAAGTCTATATGAGAGATTAAGAACAAATTCAAGGCATCTTATCCATGCGTGTAAGGGGCTTATACCATATTTTAATGAGTTTGGTTTTGGCTGAAATTCTAACGAACTTAAATCTTTTATTGACAAGAACTGCTTCGGATTTGCTCCACATATTGGACATGATTGTGCGGACTTTGTATCCGTTAGCACGTTTAGCACCTTACCATCAATTAATGTCATTATTAGTTCGTATTTCACTAAAATTTCTTTACCATTTGATAACAAATATTTCAAAGGCTCAAGATTAGATATTTGAAGGTCCAAGTTTCTCTTTTCTTTCAAAATATGATCCTTGGTTTCCCTTATATATTCAATTTTTAGCGGTCGACAAAACCGGATAGACTGAGGAGTACGGTTCTTCCAAATGGTTGCGTCTTCTGATGTGACTAGTTTTAGTGGTATAACGGAGGTAACAAAGAGGGAGCTATCTAAATTTTCGGGGGAATTGCTCTTATATATTTGTTTAAACAAACTTTGTCCTGTAGAACCATCGAAACCATAACTAAGAACTAATATCACTTCACTTATCTCAGGCATTACCGTTAAAATTTCTTCTAAGTATGATAACATTCTCTCAGCCGTGTGATTAAGTAGGTTTTGTAAAGGTACTTCTGCAATTGATTCTGTTATCATTAACCCTTCAGGTCGGCATTGCTTCTTATATTCTAGAAGTTTTTTATAGCTGGGATAAATATCACAATTGTGTAATTTGTTCAGCTCCCTCATCCTAATATATTGTTGTTTTGTTAGATTATTTTCTAATAAAAAACCTAATGCTTCTTCAGGGGAAAGCATAAATGGCTTTTTGCTATCAGAAGTGAGCTGTTTTCTAATTTTAGAGGGCCTTCCTGGGGAAGAAGTTGTCTTTTTTAAAACAAAATTCAAATCTTTTTCTTTATTTGAATGTGCTGCAATTGAAGCGGCATGAAGCAGCAACTTGGTGTCGTTTCCCTGTTCTGCCGAAACTTCGGATGCGAGTTTTCGTTTTTGCCTAACACTTCCTTCACTATAACCAATTTTAGGCCGACCTCTTTTGATTGAAACATCATTATTTATTAATTTAAGCTCAGTCTCACAGGATAACCATTGGCTTTCCTTTTTTTCGAATTTAGCCCAGATTCTGAAGTTTGCGGACCACTTTTGGTTGGCATATGCACAGAAGTTATTAATTTTCTTCTTAATTGGTATCATACAGTTTTCATCAGCATCTCTTTGAAATTTACCACAAATCCATTTGATAACAGCAGTCACACTTCGATTATTTTCTAACCAAAATTTAACAATATCAGCATTTTTTATTTTTACGCAATCTAAAAAACGTAATATTTCAGAAAGTTGCAGATGGTTGCAGTAGATTTTTTTTACACATTAACTAGACATTAATACCTTCCTGTGCATACCAGTTTTTCACACAATACGCTCCAATAAACAAACTTCTACTCCATTACATATGAAAACTATCACCAAAATTACACAAAAAAGACGGCACATTTAAACATCATACATTAAGTAATACAACAATATTTTTGTTAATTTTTTTTTATTTTATTTTTCATACCTATAGTAATATTTTCCATCTTAAAATAATTTATTAAGTTTGATAATTATTGCTTAATTATTCTTTTACTTTGTTTACTTAACAAGTGAAAAATATATGAAAGCAAAATAAACAAACAAAGTCTGATTTTGACAGCTTCCCGTTAAATGCAGGGTTGCCATGTGGTTATATTTTTTTACATTTGAGTTCCCCAGGATATTATCTATAAATTGCCATAGTAACTTTTTGGAAAATATTAAGTTCAAAAATGGACTTTTTGCCTCAAAAATCGGTCTTTGAGCCCTATGTGTGTTGGCCAAAAGCCAACGAAAAATCGCCAAATATTTTAAAAATCGCCAAAAAGTCGCCATGTCGCCAAATCGAAAATATGATCGCCAAATAAGTTTAAAAATCGCCATGTTTGGCGAGAAATCGCCATATCTGACAACCCTGTGTACCTTTCGTATATAGCGATGAAGAGTTGTGTAAATTTCGGGCATAAGCGGGAAGCGGCAAGGTGTAGTTTACTTACTCCCAAATTTTGTAAACACTCTACAGGACATACCGTATGACATATTAAAACGAAATTTAGTATGTACCTTTCGTATATAGAGATGAAGAGTTGTGTAATCGGAATCGGCAAGGTGTAGTTTACTTACTCCCAAATTTTGTAAACGCTCTACGCTTTGGGCATAATCGGGAAGGGGCAAGGGGTAGTTTACTTAACACCCCAAACCGAAAATAATAAATTTTTCGTTTCGTATATACTTTGAACTTTTATTCTTTATGTAATACATATATCCATAAAAATATCTGTTTCAATCGGGTATGGTATAGTTGAGTGTAGGCCATTCCAGTTTTATTTTTTATTATCTTGGATTGTTTTCACTCTACATTCGGATATTTTGCATGTTGACTTATTAATTTAACCAGAAATAAGCCTTGTTACTAAACAAGTTTTTACGGTAAAAATATGACCCAGTTGTAATTTTTCATTATGGTCATTAGGCTTTAATTCTTGAACAAAATACATTTTTTATGGACTGTCGAAGCCCAAGTTGTTGAGAATGGCGCTGTATAAAAAAAATATTATCGTCAACACTTTAACTTACAGAACCGATGGCTTCCTAGATATAAATATTTATTTGCATTGTTGATGACTTATTTATTAATATAGGGGGAATATCGAAGCACACCGCTTCCTTTATGCGTTCCTTTTCGACATTCTGATGACTTAATGTCTTGTAATGAATTGTTGGTATGAAAATGTTCAATAATACATTGCACAGAACACACAGTCCTTTTATGTTCACCATAAAATGGAACCAGGCACTGATTTTTAAAATGAATTTCCACAACATGGAAGCATTGCTGGATCGTTATATTATTCTAGGTAATTTACCCAACTTACTGATAAAATGCAATAGTTATTCCTAATAAGAGATCAAACAAGCTAAAAAAAACAGCCTTTCCAATGTAAGTACTTCATATGTACTTTATTTTATATTCAATGTTCTTACATATTTGTACATTTGTACATAAATACAGTGGTCGAAAATAGTTTGGCCGCATTTAATTTTTGAAATATGAATTGTTCTTATTTTATTTCCCCTACTGTTATGACTTTTGTTTTTGTTTTATCGTTTACTTTATTTATTAAAGTAACGTAAGTAACAACAATAACTTTTCTAACGGTTTTTAGAAAAAAAAATATGCATTCTTTTTTAAATTATTGCATTTTATATGAGAAATTTATTTGGACGCAGCAAACAAAATATTAGTATTTTTAGTAAATTTGGTGGCGTAAACAAGTGTTTTTTTTAATAGTCAAATTGAAGCAATTTATGCATCGAGGATTAAAAAAGCAATTGGAAGTGAAAAAATGGGTTCTGGAAAGCGGCTAAATGAATCTGAAAAAAATTTTATAAGAAATTTAAAAAAAGACGGAAGTTCCAATCGAGAAACTGCCATGTTAATAAACCGTTCTGAAAAGGTGGTAAGAAACTTTCTAAAACTGGGAAAAATATATGGCATTAAGGCTCAAACAAAAGGTAATTCCAAACTGACTATTCGGCAGAAGGGTCAGATTCGCTTTGAAGCCACAAATAATCTACTAACTTGCCGTGAAATAAAGGAAAAACTTAGCCTTCCAGGCACAACTCGAACAATTGCTAACGTTTTAAATGCCACTTCCACCATAAGATAGAAAAAAGTTAAGTCAAAACCCCGTTTGACAAAGGTGCACAGAGAAAAGCGCCTCTTATTTGCAAAGGACCACATGTCTTGCACAAATGAGTGGATAAACGTGATTTTGTCTGATGAGAAAAAATTTAATTTGGACGGTCCAGACTGCTACAGTTGTTATTGGCATGATTTGAAGCAAAATAATATAGTAAGATCGAAGAGAAATTTCGGTGGTGGAAGTGTCATGGTGTGGGGAGCATTTTTCTACAATTTTAAACTTCCCATATGCTTTCTAACATCAAAAATGAATTCCGAAATATACCTGGAGCTTTTAGAAGACGTCTTGATTACAACATTGATTAACAATCCGGATGAAGAATATAATTTCCAACAAGACAATGCAGCTATTAATGTTTCTAGAAAATGTATGGAATGGTTCTCATCTAAAAATATAAATGTATTACCATGGCCAGCATGCAGTCCAGATTGCAATCCAATTGAGAATCTTTAGGGAATTCTTGCGTCCTTAAAACAAAAATTGTAGTGTTGGTCCAATATTTATCACGATATCTTGAATAAATTAGTAGATTCAATGCCTAATAGGATATTTGCTGTTATTCGCAACGAAGGTGGTCACACAAAATACTAATGCCCAAAAAAATGCCGGCATTTATTGGATATTTTTATTTTCTTAATAATGCGTTCAAACGAATTTCCCACCAAAATTGTGTTTTTTCTGAATTTTTTTTTTTTTTTGAATGCGAAAAATATTTTAAGTTTGTTTTTTGTTTGTACGCTTTTAAATTAATAAATCAAAAAAATAAAAAAATTTTATTTTGTCTATTTCTGAAAAAATATATGGTGCGTGCAAACGATTTTCGACCACTGTAGATCATGAACCCTTTTATAAGCGACATTTGCCAATTTCCTTTTTAATATTAAATTGGTTTTGATAGTTGGAGATTTTATTAGTTACTTGCATTAGACTGTTAATACTTCAGCTTATTTTATTTTATCGTAATTTTGACAAACCACAAAATTAACATAACAATGTAAAATTAAATTTTCTTCTATAAATATTGTGATTAACTTTAGAACTCCTTTTTGGCAATTTCCGACTCTGGCTCATTGTTCTTTAAATCATATTATCTATAAATATAATGAAACTGTAAAAAGACCATGTCTGTGCATGAAAATGTCGATATAGAATACAAAACACCAATTTTTGGTATTTTTGTCTGTTTGTATTCGCATCATGTATAATAGTGCCTTTACATCTAGTACTTACGATATTTCGAGAAAAATCCATTTGTTTTTACTAGATTTCCCATACAAATCAAAATCTTCTTCGTCACTAGATTTAAATGAAAGCTACTCAAAATCTAGTAGTACTTATTGATGCAACTATGGTTTTGCACAAATTGTGCTAAAAAATATTACGCTGTAAAAAAATTAAATTTTATTAAAAAATAATTAAAATTAAATAAAAATAAATCAGTGAAGTGCGAGTTAGACTCACACACGTAGGGTTCCGTACTACGTTTAGTACAGCTTTAAAAATTTAATACCCTGTGTAAATATTAAGTGTCTGCCTAAAACATTTAGAATAGATGGCCCAATTCCCCAAATTCGCGACATTTAGGGATCACCCTTATATTTTTATTAAATTTATTTTCATTACTTGTTGTTACAGTATATATTGTAAAAATAATAAGTGTAGATTTTAAGTATCACTGTTCAAATATAAGGTTATATATGAAATATCGTGTCATTATCGAAACACCCCTTTCTTTTACGGTTTCATTATTTGTTCTTGTTATAGGGACCAAATTTATACATAATCTGCAATGGTTTGAAGTGTCTAGCCGTTCGGGTTCGAAAATTAGGCTACATACATACGTAAATATAAACATTTTAGAAGTCTAGCTATTATGGTTCAAAAAAAGGCTATTTTCGTACAAATCATGTCACTGTCGTCGAAACACCCTTTAATTTTTATTAATTGTCATAGCGGCCGTGGCAACACATCTTCTGTACAAATTTCAAGAGTCTATCTATTATGGTTCAAAAAATGAGGCTTTATACATACATGCAAATCACGTCACTATTGGAACACCCTTTAATTTTTAGGTTTAGTTTTGTATACTTGTTTATAAAGCGAACATAGTTTTTATTGCAGTCTGCAAATTTTATGTGGTTTCCTCCTACAGTTTAAGAAATAATGACATAAACGCAAATAACACGTCACTTTCGAAACACCATATAGTATTTGTTGCTATAGCGGCCGCAGTTATATACCTTCTGTGAAAATTTCAAGAGTCTACCTATTATGGTTCAATACTTAGGCAAATCACTTCACTATCGGAACAACCTTTAATTTTTTACTTTATTTTTTTTTATATGTGTTTATATAGCGAACTAATTTTTTATTACTATTTGCAAATTTTAAGTGTATGCCTGATACAGTTCAAGAAATAAACCCATATATTAGTGAAAAACACGTCTCTATCGGTACACCGTATAAGTTTGCGTATTTGTTGCTATAGCGGCAACAGTTGTACACTTTCTGTGAAAATTTCAAGAGTATTAGTATTACGGATCCAGAGATAAAAGGCGGTGACAGACGGACGGATTGTAGCGAAAACAATAGGGTTACGTTATTACCCTTGGGTACGGAACGCTAAAAAATGAAGGGCAATTAAAAATAAGAGGTAAGTTAATGAAATATGACTAATGAAATCTTGCTAGTGTCAAAAAAATGAAATGTGAACGATCTAGATTTTGAAATAAATTTCAAACGAAATCTTCTAGATTTCGACGTGGTGTAAATGGCCTGGATGAATTATTATAAAATTTTGTTGTGACGTACCTTAGTGCCCTAGTTCAAATATAGGATAAGTTTTCCTATAAAATATCTAATTTCCAAGAGATAATAGGGATAAAAATGAAATAGTAAAAAATTTTACTGTTTAAATGACTTGTCAGCACTTTTTTTTATTTTTTGTAGCACTGCGTTTAAAACTGACAATGCTGTTCAGACAATAACAATAGATACAAACTGTTTCACTAATACGTGTACACTTTTTAAATTGTCTGAACTACTGTCTTGAATATTTTTAAGACAGTAAATAGGACAGTGATTTGAAGTATGCCGCCAATAATTCAAATTTTTGTGTACAAAAAAAAAAAAACTAAAAAGGATAAATCACAAACGCTTATACTTCGGAGACAATTGTCAGCATTTTTGACAACTAATACGTATTCTTTTATTGTCATGACAGTATTGTCTAATGTAAACGCAATGTAAATGGGAAATTTTAGACACTTCTTAAAAAAATAAAATTTGACATAACACCTATGTTTAAAAAAAATAAGTATACAATTTTGAGTGGAAACAAATTCGAAAAAATTGTCAGAATGCTGACTATGTGAACTCTACAACAATAGAATATGTGACGTACGTTTGTTGGCTACTTATTCACTAAACCAACAGTAGCCTGTGAAAACTGACTGTAAAGTAGACGAATCGTACACTTTACCACCATGAAAGCTACATTTACACGTTTTTACGACGTTGTAACTTATTACATTGCAAATAATTGTTAATTTTACATATATTTCGAATCGAGCGCTCGCCTGTATGTGCTTAGTTTTTTAAGTGGTACACGATGCAAAAAAATCAAAATAGTATAATTTATAACAAAACTAGCTGTGCCCACACACGTTGTGTGCGTGCTGACAATTCGTTCGTCTGTCCGTGATGACGTTGAAATGTCATTAGCCAAGGCACCAGACAAGGTACAGAAAATTTAAGCACATTAATCTGCCAGGCATAGTTTCGTAAACTTTATGATTGCAATTCAGCAACATCAGATCATCCCATTGGCGACTGCGGGCAAAAAACCACGCCCACCTATATATTTTTACGTTGTTTCAATTTTTTTCGGTTTTAACGATTCCCTTTTGCCTTTTTTTTGTTTAATAAATATTAGACAGGTGGATCGCAATGAGTGCAAACCAGTTTCTGACCCAGCGTTGTCAGGTTTTTGGAGATTTTATCCCCAAAAAAATCCCTAAATCGACTTTGACTTACCATAACTTCTGTTCTAATATTTGAATATTTTCAATTTTGGAATTTTCTAATTGTTTAACATCTGCTTTATAAAAATATTGCAGAAACCTGACGTGTGTAACTTGTGAATAATGTCTGTCGAAGAAGAATTTAGCATATTTAACATATTTCTGTGAAAACGAAGAGAATGATGATGATTCTTTCGATGATGTTGGTATCAATTACGAGGACGAACTACAAGCATTGTTTCAAGCTAAAGATCAAATGGAAGTGGATGAAAATATTTTTCAATTCCATTTATTATCTTGATTCTGGATTTTCAATAAAATTCTGTTTTTCTTTCATTTGTGCTCTTCTTTCTCTACATTTTAAGTACACTTCTAAGCAAGTTAGGACTTTCTAGTTTTCACCAAAAACTATTCTCAAAAACTATCGAAGCCAAAAAAAAGTGGAAAATTTTTTTTTGAGTCATAAGCCACATATTTTTTTAAATGCGTTTGATTCTTAAATAGATGAGATCTCTAGATGCATTAAAAAATAGACAACATCATGATACCGATTACAAACTGTCAAAAATAAAATTTGTAGCTGTATTCAACTTAGGCTAATTTATATTTTTGCATGGGACAATTTTATTAAAAAAAGAAAGTGTCACAAACAAAAAGCGTATTGCCCCTTACTATTTTAAAGAGCAGCTCTATAACAATACAATACAATGTAAAATAATTAAGTAGACTATTTTTTTTTTTTTTTTAATTTAAACTTCTAGTTCGCGATTATTTCTGAATATCAATAAACTTCTTAACACATAATTTTAACGTGAACGTGTTGTGTTGTTGTATTTATACTTATGTCATTTTTATTTTCAAACGTGAACCAATAGATTTCAACAAGTTGTTTGGTTGTTAGAACACCACATTGTCGTCTTTGTATCAGTTTTCCAATCATATAATATTCATGGGCAACTATTCTTCCAAGTGAAAGGAATAATAGAAAAACTTCTTCGCCTGTGGCTTTACAATAAGATAAAATGAATTTTTTAATGCAAAACAAGAAGGATGAATGTATATTAACACAATGTGATCTTAAACCCAAAGGGAGTTTTATGTGGAGGAAAATTGTATAGATGAGTAAAGATTTACTTTGGAAACTATTGTTGTTACCGGTTTGTTCTTTTCGCTGCATTTTCATGTTGCATTTTTACTAACTTTTCATCTTTATATTTAATTTTAAATAAGCAGATGATTTTATGTTTAGGAAACAGAGTATTTTTTACATTTAAATATTTTTAAATATTGACACAAAGAACAGGCAGGATTACAAAAAGATCAGGTATAACAAATTAGGTTCTTGAAATAAAATAGGCCTTTTAAAAAAAAGTTAGCTCTCTCAAAGTTTTCAAGCAAAACAAAAAATTGTTTTGTTGTAATATGTTCATATAGAGCGCGAAGCCGATCAGGTAATAGCCGCCGCCGACTTTAATGGGAATCAGTTAGCCGCCGCCGAATTATTCGTCTAATATTGGTTAAACATTTTAACCGGCTTCAGCTAAGCTGTTTTTTTTTTTAATTTTGTATTATTTATTTTAAAACTAGATAATTTTAAAATAAATTACATCATCAGTACACCATTATCTAGTTATTTTATAAGTTTAAAACCACCCCCACTAAACAAGTGATTTGCAGAAGAGTGTAAAATCATATCAGGTCTTTAAAAACGCTTTAATAGTTGAAATGTAATACTTGAGCAGTAAAAAACTAGATTGCAATAATAATTGGTGCCCTCGGGGGCACTAATTGTACAAACATATTTTGTAAATATTTTGTAAATATGTTTGTACAAAAAATTGCCAAATTTACAAGTTAGTTTCTACCGTAGACGGTTATATTTGCTTAACCGAAGCTTTTATATATGTATTCGGCTTTTAGTCGGCGCCGGTTGTCATTTCATATCGGCTTCGCCCTCCGTGTTCATATTATATAAGGTCTGTTCAGTAACTTTCCTAGCAGAAACTAGCAACGATAGAGTAAATGAAGGCTTTATTAGCAATAATTAGCAAGTAGACTACGGTAGCGTTAGGAAGGTATAATATTTTGTATACATACTAATATTTTGTATACATACTAATTGTACTTAAATGGCAGAAATGTTGCTTTTAAAGAAATTAAAACTGTTTATAATTTCAAGGAAACGATAGAAATAAAATTGTAAGCCATTAAAAACGAAAGTACAATATTTTAAAACAAAATTATTGTTTTAACATATTGGGTAGTTTTTGATTTGATGGTCGGAATTTCGACGGATTTATACGTTTTGAGGTCTCCTGAATCCATTTTGGCTATTTTCGTAATGATGTCTGTGGGTGAGTGGGTGTGTATGCCACTATTTTTGTAGTTTTGTACAGGTCATACCGTTTGACGTATCAAAATAAAATCCAGTATGTGCCTTTGGTTTATGGAGATGAAGAGGTGTGTAAATTTTGGACATAATCGGGAAGGGGCAAGGGGGGTAGTTTACTTAATATCCTAAACCGAAAATAATTAATTTTTCGATCCGAATATACTTTGAACTTATATTCTTTATGTAATATATCCATAAAAAAATCTGTTTCCATTGGGTATGGTAAAGTTGAGTGTAGGCCACTTCAGATTTTCTCATACATTTTTTTCAAAAAAATATTTTGTAAACAAAACCCCGAATAGCTGATTGACTAATTCCTTTTCGATTTTAATAGTTTCAAAATTTTTTTACAATTAGTACTAATTTTCAGTTACTGAACAGAACTTATGTTCAATAATAATCGTCGCGTTTATTCTTAAACCACGTAAGGGCCAAGAAGTCGTTTTTCAGAAAACGAAAACAACTTAATAACTTCTTTAATATGGATTTCAAAATATTTTTTTTTTTTGCAAAACATGGCTGTGCGACTCTCTGAAGGGTATACAAACTTTTTTTTTTAATTTGTTACTTACAATTAATTATAGCCAAATCTGTCGCTTACGTGGTTTTGGCGCAAACAGCAAATTGCAAATTTCTGTGTGTAAATAAACATTTATTTTTGTATTTATCAAAAAAAAAAAAAAAAAAACGTTTAACTTTACTAAAAATACTCCAATTGGCCTGCAACTTTCATGATTTTTTAATCTTAAATACAAAAAACTTAGTGTTTGAGACTTTAACATTTCCAACTTGATATATAAAAACCATTATATTTTGCATGCAAATGTCATTTGTATGGCGCTTACGAGGTTTTGAAAATGGATTTATTTATTTTTCATACAAACTTGTTAAGATGAGAATGTAGTCTGGTGGGAAATGTTATTTACTACCATAAAAACCAAAAAAGTCGATTTCGAAAAAAATGTCGCTTACGTGGTTTAAAAAGAAACGCGACGTAATATGGTTTGACTACAGCCATATAATTTAATCATAACATATTGCTCTTAGATTATGGTTACATCACAAATGTTTTTTCTTTGCGTGTATATCATCCAATTCAGGCCAAATAAAATTGGTAATCATCGAACTATAACGATCGCCGCTATAGGTAACTATAGCGCTATAGGTCAGGCCATCCCTAATAAATGTCAGGCCATTGTCGTTATCAAAGAATTAGGTACTGATGTCCCTGACAGTCTAAAGCACACAGCCAACAGTAACTTGGTATTGTTCCAAATTCGACAATTTTGTTTGTTGACGTCCACATTAATCCAAAAATGGCCTCACCGCTAAATATGATTTCTCGATAAAAATTAGGGCCGGTTTGAAACTTTTTTGAAATAAGCATTTTATCACTTGCACCGTCCACGGTGATTTGGCAAAAGGTACTTTTGAACATAAGTATATCGGTAGATACACGATAAAATACTCTATATTCTGCTTTGTTTGCTTGCCTTATTTGAAAAACCGACTAACTCCACATTAATACTTTAATGATTTTTATATTTTTTTTTCAATTCTTCTTAAACTGTTAATTCAAATGAAATGAAATTTTGTCATTTAGAAGATTTAAAACTTTTTAATAATGAGCAGAATTGCAAAAGTGTTTTGAAATGACCACTAACAATTATAGAATTAATCGATTTGGCCATTGAGAAATCCATTTATAGGCAAACGTCCTTTTGTTTATCAACACCTAAAGCAATTACCCTGGTATTAAAACTTATTTTGTTCGTACTTAACTTTAATAAGGATTCAACAGGTTGCTAAATTTATTTCCTTACAAAAGCCATTATTAGCACACAATTCCCATGCTAGCACCTTAAGTACCTGTTGTTGATTCCGTTTATCATAATTTGTAATTAAGGACTAATAGAAATTTTTGTTTTTAATGTTGTTTTTGTATGCAAAAGCTTTTTATTATCTTTTTGAAAAAGTAATTTTTCTGGTAGTTGTGCTGTTTTGGCTTTTTATTAAAATAAATGTTTTTCCTTTGTTTGTGTTTCTAATGCAAATGCTTTTGTAACGCACAGTGGTTTGAAAACGATTTATTTTGGACATAATTCGGTATCTCATGAACCACTGAAGATATTTTAATGAAATTTCACAGAGGCAAAGCAATTTATATGTTGAGTGGCGCTGCGAATTTTCGGCCAAAATTAATGTAAGCCAATTTCCACTCAAACTATATGAGATAACCTACACATTTTTTATATTTAGATACTTTCAGGGTCTACTTAAATCTAAAAAATATTAACATTTGAGTTAAAACTAAACTTTTTATGACATTTCCAAAAAATTGTATACCCGAGGTATCCAAATCTGTGGGCTAATCCAGAAGCCCGCCTTTACCCTAGGGGGCCGACCGTTCGCAGCTTCACTCAAAAATACCTCTGCTTTGCTTTCGTGATTAAGATATCTTTAGTGGTTCATGAGATACCGAATTATGTCCATATAATAAATAGTTTTCAAATCACTGTGTAACGTTTGAGGTGTGGACGTGACGGTTGGTGTTTGTCAGTTGTTTCAGTTCGAGAGTTTATATAAAACTTCTACAAAATAATGTAAAAAAATATGTATATATGTATATAGGTAAACTGTTTTGTTGTATAAACAAGTTGAATTTATGTTACCATATTTAACCTAATTGTAGTCTAAGATAGTTGAAATTGCATGAGTATATGTGAGTGCAATGTACTTGATGCCCCTTAATATTTAAAGTTTAATTTATTCTAGATCCTGTTCTCATATAAGAGCAATACTTTTGCATTAAATTTCTGATACAAAATTAAAGGGCAGGTTTTACAATGCAGTATGGTCTCTCCATTTAATTAGCCATTTCAATAGATCCAGGTTTGGCGCAGTGCCAATTATAACACAGTGCAAAAGTGAAAAATTTCCCGAAAATTTTTAAATTCATTTCGGCTACCTAAACGCTACCTAAACGGTGTTAAGAATCATTCCTAGGAAGTTCATATGTTCTATTTATTGAGATCTTAGGTTCATTTTTGTAGTCGATTGTTTCCTTGAATTTTGAACGGTTTGCTACCTATGGACCTGAACAGGGGAAAAAAGGTAAAAAAAATTGAATTTTTTAAAGTTTTTTGCGATTTTGACCTTGAAGATGAAGTTTTTTGATTTTATATGTTAACAATTTCTGTTCTTTATGACAAGAGCTACAACTTTGCCTCAGAGAGTATATCAAAATTCCAAATGGTTTGCAAAATATGAACTTGAGTAAATGATCATTTTTTTGCAAAAATGACATCGAGGCCCCACATCTTTGAGGGCCCATAAAAAAACCTGGAGGACTTTCGGCAAAACTGGGAGACAAGGGTCTTTTTTTTGGTCTTTTATGACGCAGTGGTGTCCGTATATGGTTATTTTGCCCCGACTTAAAATTACACAGTGTGTAATTGTTTCATAATAATTACTTTAAGGTTTTTTGTTCTTCTTGGGCTTGCGGAGGCGATGCTTTAAGCTTTCAAATGGGTTACATCACGTGCAGCGGATCTTTTCAGAGAATATTTCATTACAAGTTTTCAGCTTCACAAATTGAAAACGATTTCCAAACGCTACTACAATTTTTATAAAAGTTTATAACAGGAAAAATTTATTTAAAAAAATTAATTAATTTTTATTCTTGTTACTTTGTACATATATTTGTTTTTTGGTGTACTCTTAGAATATCCCCGGTGCGCTTCGCTATACCCATCTTAAAAAAAAGTACTATAAATACTTGGAAGAAAAGTATGGCCAAATTTTAATTCGAAAACACACTGTTGCAGTTTATATGCAAGGTATAACACCCACTGTCCACTGCCCCCATCCAATCTGTCTGTATTTTGCTATATTATGTACATTAGTATGAGATTTACATGTGCAAATTTTCGAGACTCTACATATTGTAGTCCTCTAGGTACACGATAATAATTTTTCACTTTGATTGGGAGATACCACGCCCTCTGTTCCAATCTAGTCTAAAGTTTGCTAGATTATGCACAATGGTATGAGGGTTACTTGTGCAAAGTTTCAAGGCTCTACCTATTGCAGATCTCCAGGTAGGCGATAAGAATTGTTCACTTTGTATGGGAGGTACCACGCCCACAATTCCAATCCAGCAAAATTTCGAAGATCTACCTATTGTAGTTCTCTAGATACTTAAAAATGAGCGTAAAAGTGGGAGTGGTCAATTTTTCTTTCCGTAAAAACCTAAGTTGGGTTATGAGGAAGGTTTAAAAAAAATTTGGCCAAATCGGTGCCGCCGTTCCTAAGTGATGCGATAACCAACGAACGACATTTGATTTTATTTATATAAATTTTTTATGTATTTATTAAATGTTAGAATACAATTAATTCTCACAATGAATTCTCACTTAATTTACCGAGCAGAGTCTTTGGTTGGAATCGAACCCACAGTCCCCAAACTAACAAAATAGCACACTACCCACTAGCCTACCACAGCATCGGAAAAATAATATAAATTTGTAAACTATTTTCTTAATTATTTGCTTTAAAAAATACGTTATACTTTAGCAAATACAAATGCGAATGGTATAATTTCCGAATAAAAAATGTATAAAAAATATTTACAAAAAAAAAATTTCTTATAAATTTTTCAATATCAGTTGCACGAATTTTTCTTATTGAAAAGCCAAATTTATCAATTTATTGACGGTGGTATTAATTGTGGCTCTCTCCGTTTAATATGTGGAAAATATTACACCTAACTTTTGGCCCACATCCGTTTAAGATCCAGCTGGTGAAGGAATTAATGCCACGAGACCATCATTTGCGACGATTTTCGTCTATTAGGCTCTAGTGCAGTTGGAAACTGATCCGATAGTTTATCGCAAAGTTGTGTGCAGCTATGAAGCTCATTATGGGATTAACAGGTTTGTTAATAAACAAAATTGCCGCATATGGAGAGAAACCAATCCACGACAGACCCTACAGACTACATTTCATCAAGAAAAATGCAACGCTGGTGTTTTCGTTGGACAGAAAAAATATTATTCACCAATTAAAGGTTTTAATTGGTTTCAGGCTAACAATTAGTTAAATATTTATTTAATTCAATTATTTGTTTAATTTTTTCATCTGTTTTAAATAAGTGTATATTTGGATCAATTAAAATATTAATTGATTTTAAATTTAAAACTAATTAAAATCTTTAATTGGTGAACAAAATTTTTCAAAATTTTTTGTGGACCTTATTTCTTCAAAAATGAAACCAAATGTAGCGTAGCGGTCAATGGAGATCGTTACCGCACATAAATTTTTATTTGAAAATATGCAACACATAGATACGGGCGGATAACAATGCATCCCATGTGGTGATGGCAACCATCGACATCGACATTGAAATTAAAATTATTATTATTTTTATTTTTATTTATAATGATATTTTCCTAACGCCACCAGAACACATGTCCCACATAACTCTGAAATTGTTTGTAATCGATCTTTAGTTCAAAACCGAGTTATATTCCTCCTTGTCATCTATATTTTTATGGTCGTAGCTAACTCTAAATAGACTAAGGGCCATTATTATAACTTGCCAGTAGCTAAAGTTAGCATTTTTTAGAGCGAAAAGTAGTTTTTCGTTATTAAAGGCTGTTTTTTATAGAGGTATAGAATTTTAAGTTGCAATAAAACAACGATGGATTATTCGATTGACATGAATTTTATTTATCCGAAAGATAATCTTGTGGCATTACATTTTAAATATGAATTCTTGCATATGACCGCCACGGCTGGCGCGGATGTAGCCCAATCTGGACGTCCAATTTTCGATGACTTTTTCCAACATTTGTGGCCGGCAATAACACGGCGAATGTTGTCTTCCAAATGGTCAAGCGTTTGTGGCTTATCCGCATAGACTAATGACTTTACATAGCCCCACAGAAAGTAGTCTAGCGGTATTAAATCACAAGATCTTGGAGGCCAATTCACAGGTCCAAAACGTAAAATTAGGCGGTCACCAAACGTGTCTTTCCATAAATCTATTGTGGCTCGAGCTGTGTGTCATGTTGCGCCGTCTTGTTGAAACCACATCTCCTGGACATCATGGTTACTTAAATCAGGAATGATAAAGTTAGTAATCATAGCTCTATACCGATCACCATTGACTGTAACTGTTCTGGCCACCATCGTTTTTGAAAAAGTACGGACCAATGATTCCACCAGCCCATAAAGCGCACCAAACAGGCAGTTTTTCTGGATGTAACGGTGTTTCGACATACACTTGAGGATTACCTTCACTCCAAATGCGGCAGTTTTGTTTGTTGACGTAGTCATTCAACCAGAGGTGCGCTTCATCGCTAAACAAAATTCGCTTATGAAAATCGGGAACAACGGTAATCTCGTTTTGGGCACTATTTGCAAGCGTTGTTCAGGCGTGAGTCTCTTCATGATGAATTGCCAAACCAAACTGGTAATAAATCCCTTGACAGCTGTTAAATCGGTCGCCATCTTGAAAAGTAATGCCAACATAAAGTTATATACCTCTATAAAAAACACCTTTTATAAGTAAGCTAAAAATAGCCTTTAACGATCAAGTACTTTAAGGGCAAGTTATAGAAATGATCCTTATCTTCGTTATTATAACGAAAAACTACTTATCGCTCCAACAAAATGGTATCTTTACCTTCATTTAAAGTTGCAGGATCAGTATTAAAAAATGATTGGTAAATTTTTTGTCTCTCTTTAAAAAAAAATGTTTGTATTATTGGAAGTGAACTAGTTAATTCCATAAAACAATCAAGTATTTTATACAAATATTGTATAAGGTCCTTTCCTGAATATGGAGAAACATGCTCATAATCGACGCTCTAGTAAATTTTCAGTTAGCGTATCTTGAGCAAAAGAGAGGAAGGATCAAGCAAATATACAATGATCTTTTTATAGCGTAATACTTTGCGTCACATAGTGCAGAGAAAAGCAGAAATTATAACTTATAAAATCAGTATTTAATTTCGGACGAACGAACATGACTTTAATTTAAAAGATTACTGCATTCTCTTAACTATAGTCAGTTAAATATACTAAGTGTATGTGATCCGGAAAATCTTCCAAATCTTACAAAAACTAACGAAAGCCAGGCAACTCCAAGTACAAAAATTAATTCTTATAAAATTTACTAACCTTAAGTCACGTTGCACATATTTTTTTGTGTTTCTTAAAGTAACATTTATATGAATAATATTTAGCATGAATATCTGAGTAGCTTTTAGAAAAAACCAACACATTTAACTACACTTAGTATAATCACATACCACCTACGATAGAAAAAGTTAGTTTATTTCTTGCGTACTTTTTGGCAGAAAGATGAAAAGTATTCTTAACAGGTATTAATATCTCTAAAGGTTAACAAATCCTCTTACCTTACCTTATTTGTAATACCAAGTTCTAGTTCATAATTCACATTTTTCCCCAATTGCAAATGCATTTGAGTAAAGTTTGCAAACTTAAACATAAAACGTATAAGTAACGAATATTTCAAAAGCAATAAATATAAATCATACGCTAAGTAGCACAATTGAACGTTTTTATGTAAAAGCACTAGGGTGCACTCACTATTACAAATTTAAATGTGTTGAGGTTAAACATTTGTATATTGGTGATCCTATAAATGTTGCAATTCAAATTTCTTATAACTTGCAATACCAAAAAAATATTTTTTTTTTGTTTTAAACGAAACTTTAGCCTCTTAACCAATTCATGCTTTTTTTTATATAAAAGTTGTTCACCGTAACTTATGTATCTAATATATAAAAAAAAACTCTGTGGGCCGTGAGTACACTTTAATTTTGGTTATCTGCTTATTTTTACCAATTTTGGTTATCTGCTTATTTTAGAAATATTAACAAATCATATAAATGCTGCAATAATAATTTCTTATAACTTATTTGCAATACCAAAAAAATATTTTTTTTGTTTTAAACGAAACTTTAGCCTCTTAACCAATTCATGTTTTTTTTTAATATATAAAAGTTGTTCACGGTAACTTATGTATCTAATATATTAATAAAAACTCTGTGGCCCGTGAATACACTTTAATTTTGGTTATCTACTTATTTTTACCAATTTTGGTTATCTGCTTATTTTAAAAATATTAAAAAAATAATAAATTGATGATCATAACCAATATGTCAATATGTCAGGTGTTTCGACATACACTTGATGACTACCTTCACTCCAAATGCGGCAGTTTTGTTTGTTGACGTAGCCATTCAACCAGAAGTGCGCTTCATCGCTAAACAAAATTCGCTTATGAAAATCGGGAACAACGGTAATCTCGTTTTGGGCCCTATTTGCACTATTTGCAAGCGTTGAGTCTATTCATGATGAATTGCCAAACCAAACTGAGAATAAATCACTTGACAGCTGTTAAATCGGTCGCCATCTTGAAAAGTAATGCCAACTTAAAGTTCTATACCTCTATAAAAAACACCCTTTATAATTTTTTAGAAAATTTGTATTTTATGTTTTTATGATCGAATTTAAAAGAAGGAATTTTTTGTTCACTTTTTTCTCAAAATCAAAATATATATCACTATAAAATTTACGATCTCTACTTTAATACTGTAGAAAAAAAAACTGCGCATTTTTGCACCATTTTTTTCAAGATTTTTCAAAATTTCACCTTTTTTCTGTTTTTGCTCATCTTGCATAGCTAGATACGAGTTAGAAACCTCTTCAGTGGTACTGCAAACTTGGCAGCAGCTTTTATTTTTGTCAGGGATGGTTACCTTTATATAAAGTTATTACATAAACCATATCTGAAGCACTATAAAAGTAAGAGTGTTAAAGTGGATTACTTTCAAAGCAAAATAAGGGCGCTGACGAATTGGCAGGCTCAGCTTATGAATAATTTTTCACATAAATTAAATACTATAAAGTAATAAATTACAAAAATTACTTTTATTAATATTCTTCCCCCTGCTCATAAAAACTTAAAAATTTTATTTTTATGGTATTAAGCTGCATGTAATCCATTTCTCTTAATAATTACATTATTTTTGCCAATAATAATTTATGTCACCGCCTACAAGAGGGGGCTGGGCACAAATGGTATTTTAGAATCTGTAGGATTTAATTTTAAGTTTTTGAACATTCGCTGACTATAAAAGTTGCATTTGTTAAACAAAAGTAAAGGAATACTTAAAAAGTTGAATTTTTCAGAGGTAGGATTAGTTCTTCTAAGGGAAACTTTTTTCTCCTTACTTGGATTTTTCTTATTTTATAGCTTTAATCTACGTGCACATAATAAATTTTCAGAGCCAATTTAAGCTAAAAAAGTAACATCCGGCTAGATTGGCAAAATACCCCTAAGTGCAACGTTTAGAAAAATGTTTGTTATGGTATATAATTGGACGCACCTAGCTCTGTGGGCTTAGGCAAATCCTTTTCGGAAGCAGGCACCTCAAAACGTTCCTTCAACGTCGAGTCGGAGTCTCTACAGCTCATGCCTAAAAGTGAGTGGCAGAGGCAGAAGAGGAGACGGGGAAAGGAAAGAAGCTGAGACGGCAGCGCACATTGAGTGTGAATGTACAGCACTGGCTAGCATAAGACTCAGGACCACTGGTGGATGCCATGGGGGACTTGAGCCTTGAACAAATGCTAGCAATTACTAGAGACTGCGTGACGAGAAAGAAGGCCGACAGTTACCAGTCGACCGTCTCAAATCACTAAAGTCAAGATTAAGGGCTGGTTGTAGCACATGACTGTAATCATGTGCTATAACCAGCCTGTGCCTGTAATCATAGAGGACGGAAGGGGGTCGAAAAGGGACCCATTATGGAAGTGGTCTGCTTCGATATTCCCCCTACATTACATACATACATACATACATACATACATACATACATACATACATACATACATACATACATACATACATACATACATACATACATACATACATACATACATACATACATGGTATATAATGGTACAACCATACAAAAAAATTGGAAAGATCAGGATTTTAGATGACATATTAGGTCTGTCGTAGGTCCATAACAAAACAGTCCCGTCTATTAAGAGTAAAAACAAAATTACTCTCTGAATGTGACAAAGTTGTCCAAAGTTGCTGGAACGCAAAAAACCACAATTGAACATCTTGAAATAATTCTCAAATTAATTTTATTTTAGTGATTTTAGATGCTTAAATGCATTATATATTAAAAGCAAATCATTTGCATCATTGTCAACTGCTTTAAAAAGTGAAAAAAATAAACTAAACTAAAAAGTAAAAGCCGGTTATTATTTCTAATTGTTTGCAAAATGGAAAGCCATTTTGCTTTTCGATAAATTTTGAATCTTTCGTCCCTTAAGCCTGGTACTCTGTTCAGTTTTTCATGTGGAATGCTGTCAAACTACATATCGTCGCGTTTATTCTTAAACCACGTAAGCGCCAAGAATCCGTTTTTCAGAAAACGAAAAAAAACTTAATAACTTCTTTAATATGGGTTTCAAAATAAAGCAAAACATGGCTGTGCGACTCTCTGAAGGGTATACAAACTTTTTTTTTTTTTAATTTGTTACTTACAATTAATTATAGCCAAATCTGTAGCTTACTTTGTTTTGGCGCAAACAGCAAATTGCAAATTTCTGTGTATAAATAAACCTTTATTTTTGTATTTATCAAAAAAAAAACTTTTAACTTTACTAAAAATGCTCCAATTGGCCAGCAACTTTCAAGATTTTTTTAATCTTAAATACAAAAAACGTAGTGGTTGAGACTTTAGCACTTCCAAGTTGAAATATAAAAACCTCGTAAGCGCTTACAAATTACATTTGTATGGCGCTTACGAGGTTTTGAAAATGGATTTTTTTATTTTTCATACAAACTTGTTAAGATGAGACTGTAGTCTGGTGGCAAATGTTATTTACTACCATAAAAACCAAAAAAGTCAATTTCGAAAAAATGTCGCTTACGTGGTTTAAGAAGAAACGCGATGATATATAAAAAAAGTTGTATGAAAACGTCATGAAAAAATGTTGCAGAAGTAGTATTCTGTTTTTACTTTGGAAAAATAATGAAATGTTTCTGGAAACATTTTACCAAAGCTGCGAAATAAAGCAAATGGGCATTATTGCATGCGGAATTTTTTGTAAAATTTTTGAGCAAAAATATGTGGTATATTTAAAAGCAATAAAATCGTAAAATTCTCTTTAAATCGCAAGATAGACACCACATTTTAAATGTCAAATTTTCCTTGTGAAAAAATAAATGTTGCTCAACTTTTTTCACAAATTCGAACAGAGTATTACGCTTACAGGTAAATTAATGGTTTTCAGTATAATATAGTTATAAAAACATGTGAAAACGTCAAATTTCATAAAAAGTTATGAAATTCGCTAGGAAATAAGTGTTTAATTTCAAGATTTGTAATTGTTTGTATTAAAGAAAATATTTAATTGACAAACTGTATTTACAATTTTTCGAGATTTTATCACTAGATACTATTACCAATTACGTATTAAATATAATGAATCACAATAACTGATAGATTTTTAATAATTTAAAATAGAGTTTACGTGTAAAAAGTATTTAATTAAAATTACCTAAAAACAGTTTGGACTACAATTATACAACCGATACAGCAACTCTCGAAAGTCTCAACATTTTACATTGATACATTCAGCCTTAATACGGTTGTTGTTGTCGTACTTCGACAACAATAATATGGTGATAGATTAAAGACAGCAATCACAATTTTTCTCTAATCTACTATAATGTTATTGTTGTCAAAGTACGGCAACGACAATCGTAATAAGGCTGATTATATTTTCTTATTTAAATAATTCGAGGGGTGTACCTGTTACGGTTTACCCCTTTTCAACAGTGCTTAACAGCAGTAATTTGACCTCCAAGATAATGTGATTAGCCAACATTTAATTTTTTGGCGGTAGACGATTGAGTTAAATTAAAAAGGAACTTATAGCAACTGTATTAGCGACAAACATACTCAATTACTGTAGGAGACATTAGCTTTTACAACAAAACTGTTTGCCAAGCAACTCCTGATAAGTAAACATCAATAAGGTTTTATTCAAATTTGGGAAATACGAAATTTATTACCGAAACACTTAAATTTATTATAAATCATTTTTAGATATGAGAGGTCAATAGGAGTGAGAAACTTTCAGTAATAAATAATTAGAAACACCAACCCCATTTATTTTTGCACACACAACAGGTATAATTTTAATAGAAGGTATAATTTCAATAAATTTATGATAAATTATAACATGTCGTCCAATTATCTTTTTGTTATTTTTTTTTTTTTTCTGTTAATAAATTTCGATTAACGGATGAGGTTGACATTGCCAATAGATATTATTAACATTATTGAAAATAATGGGTATCACATATTTATTTACTTAACGGTAGCTACATGGTAACTGTAAATACAAAAAACATAACTGATTGTTACCTACAAAAACCCATTAAACATTAATAAACTCTGCTCCTCTCTTGTGAGTATTTAACTGAAGCAGCAACAGCAGTGATGACTTATGATTTATTAAAACGGCGATCAGAAAACAATTTCATAAATGCTGTCACTAAAAATTATTTAACTGGTTGGAATTGAATTGGGACGTACATATGCTTACCGGTGTGTGTGCGTGTGTGTGGCTGCGTGATAGTGTGGGTGTAGGTGTACAGCAAGTGTAATGATGTGTTTTTGCGTGGTAAATTGCAAAAGTAGTAGTAATAGTAGAAAAACGTGACAAATTTTACAAAAATCCATTGTTAATCACACGGAAGAAACAGATTGTGAATAAATACAAAATTTTATTTATGAGTTTCTTCCTTTTTTTTTTTTGTTTGAGGAAATTAACAAATAAAAAGGTAAAATACAAAAATACTGTGTACCTTGAAACAAATTGCCGGAATATAAAAAAAAAGTTTCTAAATTGTATGAATATAAAATTGCCATTTAAATCAAATCTTTATTGGCTCACATATGTCATAAATGGTAATTTTGTATGATCATTCTTAAGTTCATTTGTTACAAATATTTCCATATCATCTTTACCCAGCAAACAAAATTGATTGCATTTAAGATTTAATTATTTTTCAAATGACATTTTTCTATAAAGCCTGGTACGCTGTTAAGTTTTGCATGCGGAATGCTGTCAAACTACAACGAGTACATACAAAATTTGTATAAAAAAGTCATGAAAAAATGTTGCAGAAGTAGTACTCTGTTTTTACTGTGGAAAAACATTGCAATGTTTCTGGCAACATTTTGCCAAAGCTGTGAAGTAAAGCAAATGGGCATAGTTTCATGTTGAATTTTGTGTAAAATTTTTAGTGGAAAATTTTGTAAAACAATGTGGTATATTTAAAAGCATAAAATCGTAAAATTCTTCCAAATCTCGAGATAGATACTACAATTTATATGTCAAATTTTCCTTGTGAAATAATAAATGTTGCTCAACATTTTTCACAAATTTCGAACAGAGTACTAAGCTATAATTTTAACACTTAAAGCGTAGACAGACGGCAGGGTTAATGTGCATTAACAGTCTTAATTCAAATTAACTTGTGAATTATCGTTAATTTGTATTAGCAGTCTTAATTCAAATTAAATTTTTAATTTATACTGAATTTAGCAATTTCGATATGGCAACACAATCGTCAATCAATCAGACAATGGCGAATTATTTAAAATTATTGAATAATTTCACATGAAATAATGCCGCTTTGCTTTATTTCACAGCTTTGATAAAATGTTGCCAGAAGCATTTCAATGTTTTTCCACAGTAAAAACAGAGTACTACTTCTGCAACATTTTTTCATGACTTTTTCATAGAAATTTTTTATGTATTTAATTTGACAGCATTCCGCATAAAAAACTGAACAGAGTACCAGGCTTAAAGGGTAGACAAATGACAGGGTTAATGTGCATTAACAGTCTTAATTCAAATTAACTTGTGAATTTATACTGAATTTAGATATTTCGATATGGCAACACAATCATCAATTAATTAGACAATGGCAAATTATTTAAAATTAGTGAAAAATTTTAATTATTTAATCAAAATATATGTAAATGCAAAATAAATTTTCTTGACAAACAATACTAAATGCACATAACTGTCGTCTGTCAGGGTAAAATTTTAATTTACATTAGTGAGCTTTTAATGCACATTAACTCTGTCGTGTGTCTACGCTATTAAAACAAGGTTTTTAATGTTGAAGGCATCAGTTTTTAAGTGCATATACATAATTTTTTTAAGGGGATAACGGATCTCTTGTCGACCTCCTTCGATCCTCATTATTTTCTAGTACCCGATTGGTAATTTATGTTTACCTTACATTCATTAAGTCTCGTGCTGTCACTAGGCTTTACTCTCTGGTAATTGGTAACATTTGTCTAATACTAAGGTTTCCATAGCATTTACATTCTAATATGTGTCTGCCCGTGGTCGAAAGTCTAATGTGTTAGCCAGTGTGTTGGATGTTCCCACACCCTTTACAGCAGCACATTCTACACGTATCATTTTGAGGTTTCCAAGACCTGTCACTAAAGCACTTAATCAGTTTAAAGTACCCAGATTATATCCAAGCGCATTTCTGGTCTTCCTGTCTTATAGTATAAAATACTAGAGTCTTTAGTGGGAATCGAACCTACAACCCCAGACTAATAGATAGCGTAAGACACTACCTAGTAGTCCGGAAGGGCACCCTGTAGATCGTAACAGAGGCAGAAAAGATGTGTAACCGCTTTCTCTTTCTTCTCATCGTAGCAATTGTTGTTGTGGTCATTATACGGAAGACCCACACTACTTGCATGGGTTCCAAATATGCCGAGCCCAGTGACAGTTGCTATTTAGTAACGTAGTTTTAAGAATCTCTTGTAACTGTCATGTTATATAGTTATCGAATCAAAGCTCTACTGTTCTTGCTGTAATGCTAATGACGGCTACTAAGACCCTCTAGTCTAAGCCAGATCACATAAATTATCCTTATGTGCATACGCAGGCATACGACGGAATAAAAAACAGTAACTCTTTTTTGCCATGCTCATCATGTGACTACACAAATTTTAAAATTTTGTTGTAATAATTAATTTTTTATACATATATACTCGTATATGAATATATGAAAGATTCACCTCAATATCATTTTAAAACTATGTGGCTTTAAATATGAGTATTCAGGTATGTTCTGTAATCCGAAACCGAGTGAAATTAAATCCGAATGAAATTTTAAATTGTCATAACTTTTGAATCTTACAACATTTTGATAATATTTTTTTTACATTTGATTAAAGACCATTCACATAACTTCCTTGATTGCTAATCTTTTAAAATAAGAGGCGCAACTGAGTTATATTTTTCTTCAAAAATTTATTCGATTTCAATTTCACTCGGTTTCGGATTACAGAACATACCCGATTCCCATATTTATCACGCTTTTATCAGTTTATGTTACCATAACAGTACCATAACATAACATATATCAGTAACATAAACTATTAAAAGCGTGATAAATACGGGAATACTCATACTTTATGTTTTGAACATAAAAATGATATTGAGGTGAAATTTTAAAATTTGTTGCTGATATCTGAAAATTTCGAAAAATTATGGTAAAAACGGGAATATTTGAGGGAAGAAACAATTTTAAATATGCAATAAATTTTTTTTATAAATTAAGCAAATCAAATAAAATTTTCTGTGCATGTTTTGTTGATCATGTAAAATGAAATGTCAAAAAATATGCAATATTAAGAAAAAGGAAATTTCACAATTCCCAAAATAAGGACCAAAAATCCCAAAATTGGGATTTCATATATATATGTAAAGGGTGTTTTTTATAGAGGTATATAACTTTAAGTTGGCATTACTTTTCAAGATGTCGACCGATTTAACAACTGTCAAGTGATTTATTCTCAGTTTGGTTTGGCAATTCATCATGAATAGACTCACGCCCGAACAACGCTTGCAAATAGTGCAATTTGAGCCCAAAACGAGATTACCGTTGTTTCCGATTTTCATAAGGAATTTTGTTTAGCGATGAAGCGCACTTCTGGTTGAATGGCTACGTCAACAAACAAAACTGTCGCACTTAGAGTGTATGTCGAAACACCGTTACATCCAGAAAAACTGACTATTTGGTGCGCTTTATGGGCTGGTGGAATCAATGGTCCGTACTTTTTCAAAAACGATGGTGGCCAGAACGTTACAGTCAATGGTGATCGGTATAGAGCCATGATTACTAACTTTTTCATTCCTGAATTGAATAACCATGATGTCTAGGAGATGTGGTTTCAACAAGACGGCGCAACATGTCACACAGCTCGTGCCACAATAGATTTACTGAAAGACACGTTTGGTGACCGCCTAATTTCGCGTTTTGGGCCTGTGAATTGGCCTCCAAGATCTTGTGATTTAACACCGCTAGACTACTTTCTGTGGGGCTATGTAAAGTCATTGGTCTATGCGGATAAGCCACAAACGCTTGACCATTTGGAAGACAACATTTGCCGTGTTATTGCCGATATACGGCCACAAATGTTGGAAAAAGTCATCGAAAATTGGACATCCAGATTGGACTACATCCGCGCCAGCCGTGGCGGTCATATGCCAGAAATCATATTTAAAATGTAATGCCACAAGATTATCTTTCGGATAAATAAAATTCATGTCAATCGAATAATTCATCGTTGTTTTATTGCAACTTAAAGTTCTATACCTCTATAAAAAAACACCCTTTATATACAAAATTAATTGTTACAAAATTTTTTTCCTTATGAAAATTTTTTCTAAAAAATAAAAAACGTTAATGACCTTTTTTGGGCTAAAGTATACAAAAATGCAATCATTTTGGATTTTATCAAATTGAAAATAGTCTAGTTTTAACTCAGTAAAGATACAATCTTCAAATTTATCAAAAATATTTAGAATTTGGCTCGCTAAATATTAAAAAAAATTGGGTAAAAATTGTACGCAATATTTTGAAAAAACTGGACCAGGGTAGCGAAAAATCCAAAATGTTATTTCCTAAAATGCTTATAACTCAATCATTTTAAAGTATTATTTGCAAATTTAGACATCATTTTGATGACAAGACCATGTATAATAATTTTTAAAAATCAGAATAAAATGCTTATAACTCAATCTTTTTCAATCTTTATTTACAAATTTAGATACCATTTTGTAGGTATTGACAATACCTTTAAGAGCATGTAAAAAAATCAGATTAAAACTGAAAAAATGGCAAGCTGTAAAATAATTTTCAGGTGCGAGGTTCCCAACTTTGAGACCACATAGCTCCACCTTTAGAAGGCGTATGATAACCGGCTTTAAAATTATCAGATACTCCTCTGTTATTCTCATGTCAAATTTTGGAACAAATCGGCCTAGCCGTTTATAAATGATTAGGTTATTTCCAAAATATATTGATTCTGCCCCACTGTGCAATATAGACAACAATTGCAATATTTTAAGGCTCGGTTTATTTTCTCATATTCCACAAGCGTGTGTAGTGTCGTCTTTATGAGTTTTACCCAGCATAATTTAAGGTAAGGCCTGGAGTTTGGACTTCAGATGTTGAACGAGCTGTACGCTAGGTTGCTACGTGGTCAAGAAATACAATGGCTATTAATGCGAATGAAATCAATGCCTTCATTGGCGTCGATATCTCATTTTCAAGAGAAAATAGAGATAAAAAGTGAAATCAAAACTTTTAAGATTTTACCGATTTAATAATACTTAAAACTTGGCAGTACCTTTAATTTTTCTAAACGCGATATTTGGGGCATTTTTATACAACTATATAATAATAGAATATTATACAAAACAAGTGTTGCGACATTCTGATTAATTACCCAGAAATGGGTATCCCTATATAATGTAAATGTATCAATCATATCTGTAGCACTAAAGTAAGAGTCCTAAAATTTGGTGTGAAGGCTGATAACTTCGCGAACACTGCTAGTGTTTTTATATGGTAGCAAGTTTTTTTTTCTTTTTTTTTTTTGTATCTAAACAATGTGTTTGCTGGTTATAACTGGAGAATATTTCTCTCTCACATACTCCGTCACACATATGTATTTACATTCTGGTATATTTATATACTCAATGCAGGTACATTACATTATTTTATTTTTAAATAAACAAATCTTTTGTTGAAACCAATAAAAAAAGTGTGTCTAACTAGAAGTAAAATAATATGAAATACAGATCGACTTTTCAATACCCTGCACTAAATAGAAGGTACTTTTTGGTATTCCGTTATATTATTATCGTTCCGATGTCTGTTCGTCTGTCAAAGGCCTTTAAGTATTTTACCGTAATCTATACATATAATAAAATAGTAACTCATTTCCGTCTGTCTGCTTTTCTTTTGCGTTCATATAATTGGTATATTTTAAACACTTTTACGCACAGATGGCGCCAGTTGAATAAAATTTGTATTTGATTTGTATTTTCACTTTGTGGAATTACATTGTTATTAAAATATTTTAAACAGAGCTTTACAATAATTTTTAGAATTTTTTTAAATTTTAGAATTTTATCCAGGGATGGGTATAATTATATAAAGTAAATACATAAACCATAACTGAATCACTATAAAAATAAGAGTCTTAAAATTGGTGTGGAATACTTTCAAAGTCAAATCGAGCAAACTATTATCAGGACGCCCACGACGCACATAGGGGCATTTTGCCAATCTAGCCGGACGTTACTTTTATTTTTAGCTTTATCTAAAAATGTACTGAGTGCCCCTAGGTTAATGAAACTTTGCAGAAAAATCTCTTGTGGTCATAGGCTGTCAAAGCTATAAAATAGGAAAAATCGGATCAAGGAAGAACTAATCCTACCTCCGAAAAATGCAATTAGATACTTTTAAGAGCCATAAAAATTTATTTTTATGGGCAGGTAGAGGTATTTCTCCAATCCCACTCCCAAAACGTCCCTGTGAAAAAAAAAATTTTTTTTATTTTTTTGCCGATTTCCTAAAAATATTAATTTTTAAGCTTTCCAATGCCTTGCCAATCCCCGCCTCCCAAGAATATTATTAGAAAAATATTTTTGTAATTTGTTACTTTTTAGTATTTTATTTATCGGAAAATAATTAATTTATTTATAGTAATAACTTATTTATGATTGTAACGATAAATTTTATTTAAAATTATAATAATTAATTTATTTAAAACAACTTCTCCCTTGCACTAAGATGATGATGAGTGCAGGATTCTTCTTCGTCTGATTCTTCAAAGACCTCTTCCGAATCTGAATCCTTTTCAACATTAAGTACAGGTGGAAGCTTGAAAGAAATTGCTTCTTTCGTAAAAGGTAATGACCTTTTTTTGAAGTGAGTCTAGTAAAGAGTGGGTCAGATCTTAGCAAAAGCCTATGAATATCTATGTTATACTGAACCCTTGAAAACTCTCTAGCAAAATTCTGCCTGTAAAGCCGGAAATGTTTGTTTCGTGCCTCAGCCGCTTCTTCTGATAACAGCCCAATAGGCAACAATGCCTCATTCATAACAGTTGCACCATGTATTAAAATCTTGTGCATTGTAGGTAACATAGGATGCCACTCATATAGCAAAAAGCAAATAAAAAAAAAAAGCATTTGGATTTTGTGACTACTTTATATTACTTCAGTTATAACCTTCGGTATATGAAATCAAACTCAATTCCAGTTATTTCTGCAGCTAATTCAGGATTGGAAAAAAATCTTCTGCTAGTGTTACCATCGTTGGTGTTTCCAAATCCAGCTTTCGGTACACCCACTATTAGCCCTAATTCACTTCTAAAGTTTTCTTGGATTTGGATTTTTTTTCTCGCGTTAACAATGGCTTTGTCCGCATCAGATTTTATTTACCATTTTTTCACTGTCGTTTATATGACAGGTGTAATATGCTCTCAAATAGGTGAATTCTGACCAAAGAAAGACCATCTACGTCTATATCTCTTTTGATATTTAAATTGTTTTTTGTACAGGTAATAACAGTGTTAGATGTAATGATTTAAATAAAAAACATCTACCTTTAGTTATTAAAAACCAAAACATTTTATGAATATACAAGGGTTTCTTAGTCGTATTTACCTATTCAAGCGCTTAGGTAGCCGCAAAAGTGAAAAATTTCCCGAAATTTTTTTAGCTACCTAAGCGCTACGTAAACGGTGTTAAGAATCATTCCTAGGAAGTTCATATGTTCTAGAAAGTTGTTTATTGAGATCTTAGGTTAATTTTTGTAGTTGATTGTTTCCTTGAATTTTGAACGGTTTGCTACCTATGGACCTGAACAGGGGAAAAAAAATCAATTTTTTAAAGTTTTTTGCGATTTTGACCTTGAAGATGAAGTTTTTTTGATTTTTTATGTTCACAATTTTTGTTCTTTATGACAAGAGCTACACCTTTGCCTCAGAGAGTATATCAAAATTCCAAATGGTTTGCAAAATATGAGCTTGAGTAAATGATCATTTTTTTGCAAAAATGACATCGAGGCCCCACATCTTTGAGGGCCCATAAAAAAAAACCTGGAGGACTTTCGGCAAAACTGGGAGACAGGGGTCTTTTTTTTGGTCTTTTATGACGTAGTGGTGTCCGTATATGGTTATTTTGCCATGACTTAAAAAATTACACAGTTACAAAATATTTATTCATTTAGCCACCAAAAAATATATTGCAAACCTCTCAAAATCGTTTAAAGTCAATAAAAACGTATACGATATACTCAACTTTCCTGACCTTAACAGTGTCCCAAAACGACAAATCTCAAGCAAAAGCCTTGAAAATTCACTATACGATGCAGAATTCTGTTGTCTATCGAGCTGCATACTAAAATTTTTACATTTCTCAAAATTAATTTTTGGCCTAATGTCCGGCTAGATTGGCAAAATACCCCTCTGTGCGACGTGGCGCAGACAGCTAGTAACTAATAAAAATAAAACTTCAAATAAAATTAAAACTGAAATTGAAACACAAGAACAAGCTATATATTGCATATCTTTAGGGTGAAACACCAACAGGAGAATGTGGGGTGTATGCAAATACTATATCGTGCTTTTTTTGCTCTGTGTAAGAAAATAAATTTAGTTTACTGGGTGGCTCGGTTGGCTAGTTGGTAGTGTGGTAGTCTATCAGTCAAGGGGTGCGAATCTCACCAAGACTCTGGGTGTTTTCACTAAAACGACTAAAGGCTTTCGGTATTATGTTAAATACACTTGCAAAATATTCTATATAAATAAAATCATATGTCGTTCGTTGGTAATCGCATCACTTAAGAACAGCTGCATCGATTTGCCAATTTTTTTTTCTAAATCTTCATCATAACCCAACTTAGGTTTTAACGGAAAGAAAAATTTACCATGCCCACTATAAGTAGCTAGAGAACTATAATAGGTATGTCTTTGAAATTTTGCACCAGTAACCACCTTAATAATATACATAGTTAGGCGAAAGACAGCCTGTATTGGAGTAGTTGGCGTTGTACTTCCCATATAAAGTGAAAAATTATTATCGTGTGTACCTAAAGAGCTACAATAGGCATAGTATTGAATCAACAAACAATTAGTCTTCATAATAATGTGTATAGTCTAGGAAAATTTAAACTGGATTGGGACAGTGGGCATGGCACCTTCCATACAAAGTAAAAAATTATTATTGTTTACTTAGAGAATTACTATATGTATAGTCTTGAAACTTTGCACAAGTAACCTGCAAACTAATGTGCATAGCCTAGCAAAATACAGACTGGTTTGGGACAGTGGGCGTGACACCTCCCACACAAAGTTAAAAGTTATTATTAAGTACCTAATATATAGAGTCTTGGAAATTTGCACTAATGTGCATAATCTAGCAAAATAAAGACTGGATTAGGATAGTGGAAGTGGCACTTCTTACACAAAGTAAGCAATTATGTAGCGGACCGTAGCGGAGATAGCTAGTTTATTATAATAATAAATGTTTTTGTCCTATAACTTTGTGAAAATGCCGAAAACCTATTAAATCAAAGAATACATTTCCCCCAAAAAAATATACTAAATTCATTTATGGTTAGTCCACAAAGGTGACAGACTATCATTTAACATGTGCGCTTGTATGTTTGTTTATGTGGCTGTGTGTATTTTAACATGTGCACAACTAAGTTTTTGTACAAGTATGTGTAGAAATGTTTAACATTTATGAACATACATACATATGTATATGTATTAGAAAGTTTATTTAAATTATATTACAAAAAAGCTATCAAATTTACCCCAAAATTTTAAAAGGACAATAAATGCTTTATTAAGGACAAACACACATACACATATGTATGTATACGTATGTAAAGATCTACAATAAATACATTTTTATGTTTCTAGGTGAAATTTAAGAAAAAATAAACAACTTTGATTTTTTGCTTTGTTTTTAATGCTTTTGGTTTACAATTGTGTTTGCAACTACATATATTCCCTCATGCATGTGTGTATTAAAAGGTAGATTCTTAAAGAAGCATATTTGTATGTGTGTAAGTAACAGTGGTCACGTAGTAATTGACATCACCCTTTGTTTGTATTGTCTTATTTTAGTGGGTTGACATTCGCAAATATATGTACATAAATTCCCACTTGCCCCACTTTATTGTTCAATTTTTAGTTTAGCGTTTACAACTTTTTCTTTTGTTTTTGTATTTGTATTGACTTTTTTCGTGTCCATATATAATTCCAAATTCGCTCTTCGGGGATTTTTTATGCTTAAAAGTTTATATCCTTGTACAGAATTTATAATTTTTATCTTTTTTTTTCGCTGATTGTTTGTCTTATTGTGAAGCTTTTTAATAAAAGTTAAGTACCAATTAACAAGTTGTCATTGAAGAGTTTTGACAAAAGTCAATTTGAATTAAATAATTTTTTTTGCATTTTTCTTGTAGGCTGTAACCCCTTACAGCAGTATGCATCTCGTCTGAACTTCAGGGTTGAAAATTTTGCATTTATGTACATATTTCTCCAAAAATCAAATACATCATGTAGTCGTTTGTAGAAATAAAAATCGTGTAGTCGTGTTTATAAAATTTGAACAAAAAATATTTTTAAAGTGTAAAAAACATAAAATGTCAAAAATTCCTCGACCAAACAATTATTTGAGTATTTTCCCCGTCTACATTAGCCATCAATATGTCTTAACAGAAGTCAAACTTCATATAAAAACACCAGTATTAAAAATAACGTTCTTTTATTATATACTAGCTGAGTCCGCCACTTCGTCAGCATCCTTTGTTCGACTTTACTTTGAAAGCAAAGCAATCCACGCCAAAGACCCTTACGTTTTTAGAAGCGCCTTAAGATATGCTACATATTATTTTCTGTATTTTTTTTACTTTATAAAAAATAAAGTATACATATGCGGTTAGTTCAATTGCGTACTTTCACTGCTTTTCTCCATTTTCTCTTGGAAATAAGATATTTTTGCGGAAAAAGTTGTCCTATATTAGAATCAGGATGCTAATGTACCCCCTCACAAAATTTTGTTAAAATCTATCCAGTAGTTTTTACGTGATGCGAACCCAAACGAAAAGCCGATAGACAGACGGAAATGAGTTACTATTTTATTATATGTATAAATGGAGTTTGACTTTTATTAAGATATATTGATGGGCAATGTAAACGTAATTTTTGATTGAACATCCCTGTAATCTATATATATTTATATATATATTTTATTTATTTTTATTTCAAATTTAAGAACCAAGCCTTTAAGGCCAAATATGGTTCAAATACTACCATTTTCAAAAAAGAAGAAAAAAAAGTTATTTTTTTAATAAACAATTTCTTTAAAACTAAAAAGTTATATAATTAACCTAAATACTAAAAACTAAAGGCACTAACTAGCTGATAACAGAAATTTATATAAAAAATTATATGATGAAGTGTGGAGGAGGGGGAGGGGGGTTAAATTAATCGATTAAAGAGCATCAAAATGTTGTTTAAGTTTACGCTTAAAGGTGGTATCTGTGAATTGAAATAATTTTAAATTTATGGCTAGGATGTTCCACACCCTAGTTATACGTACATGAAAAGATCTTTCATATATAGATGAGGATATATGGTGACATATTATCTGAGGGTTTCTACTTGATATAGAAAATCTAAAATCATCTCTAATGTACTCGGGACAGTTTCGCATAACGACTTTTCGAAAAAGTAACAAAATTCTCAATTTAATAAAATTTTCAAAAGAAAACCCAACAAAGTCCTTTACAAAGGGAGACACATGATCCCTTAATCTCAGTTTGTAAATCTATCTAATAATACGGTTAAAAGTAAGATGCAGCCTTCTTAGAACAACGCTGTTGGTACCTGAAAATACTTCCATAGCATAAATAATTTGCGACATGAGCATATATATATATATATATATATATATATATATATGTATATACAAAATGTGTTTGTATGTTTGTCGGAAAGCTATAGCTGCCTATACCAGTGAACCGATCTTCTACGATTGATAAAATAGGGTACTTCTTTTTTTACATTCGACGTGGGGGTGGTACCTGCCATACAAAGTAAATATTTATCATACAGATGAAATTTTAAATCAATCTTAAGTTCTTCTTTTTTTAAATATTTATCATCGTGTAGCTTGGTAACACTAATAGGTAGCGCCTTAAAATTTTTAACTCGTAACCTCTATATTAACATACATACTTTAGAGAGAGATACACTAGATTGGTATAGTGGGCGTGGTACCTCCCATACAAATTAAAAAATATTATCCTGTATCTAGAGAACTGAATTATGTAGCACTTTGGAATTTCGCACCAGTAATCTCCATATTAACGTACATAGTCAAGCTAAACACAGGCTGAATTGGAATTGTGGGCGTGGTATCTCCCATACAAAATTAAAAATTATTATCATGTTCCTGGTAAACTACAATAGATAGAGCCTTGAAGCTTTGTACGAGTAACTCCTATGCTAATGCGCATAGTCTAAGGAAATCCAGAATTAATTGGGACAGTGGGCATGGTATCTCCCATACAAGATGAAAAATTATTATCCTGTATCTAGGCAACTGCAATAGGTAGTGCTTTGGAATTTCGCACCAGTAACCATCAGCTTAACTTACATAGTTTAGCCTAACACAGACTGAATTGGAATAATGGGAGTGGTACCTCCTTTACAAATTGAAAAATTATTATCGTGTTCCTGGCGCACTACAATAGATAGCGCCTTGAAATTTTAAACAACCATTTTCTTTTACCCTGGATTAGAGAAATTTTTAAAGAAAGTATACTTCCCCCCGTCCAATTTATTTAAGTTAAGTGAGGCAAGTGAACCTG